>JACM01004172.1:0-48008 GCA_000787095.1 Periophthalmodon schlosseri
ATGCCTTACACTTGTAATGCACTTTACTTTTAAAGTGCTACCCTTCACTCCATAGTCTGTGGTGGTAAGCTAGAGCTGCCCTGGGGCAAACTGACGGCAGCAAGGCTGCCTATCTGCACCATCAGCCCCTCCAACTACCACTAATCACTTTCGCACACACCACTTTCATACTAGGTAAGGTGGGTGAAGTGTCTTGCCTAAGGACACAATGACAGAACTTCGTCAGAGCGGGAATCGATCCTCCGGCCACTGCTCTAATCAGTGAGTCACTGTTGCCTTAACTAAAACGCCCATGCTCTTCATCAGGATTTAACACAACTGGATCTCGATTAGATGTGATTAACTGCACAGTGCTTATTTGTTTTGAATATAGGGTCTGAGAGAGCCGGCCAATCAGAGCACTCCACACAGACATGGCACCTGCTCCACTCAAGCCCAGTGACTGTAACAGGACCTTGAGTGATACAGTAATAATCTGCCATCTTGGATTTACCATTGAAAAGCTGAGGGATAATTGCTCGGCACTTGGGTTTCAAACAATTACTCCAAACTTCAGGCTGTAACTGCTGCTGCCTTTCAACCTTCAAAACTGGTACTGGTGAAAATGAGTGGGAAGCCAGAACTATGGGAAAATAAATCTTGAGAAAGTCTATGAATGTCCCCAAGGGATCTATAAAGCTGAGACGTTCAAGGACTGCTGACATATTAAGTTTAAAAGAAGTTAAAAGATAAAACACTGAAAGCGACAGTGTTTGGCAAGCTTTGGATGCTGAAGAAATGTAGCATGTTTTAAATCAAAGGCTATTACTGTCATTGGCACTACAGGGGGAAGATATTTTGAATAATTATGGTTGTTTGTAGTTTATTGAGTATATAGACACTCATTTAGCCAATATTTCCCATCCCTACTTCAAACCTGATTCAGTCCTGGTTTAATCTCGATTTGGTCCTGATTCAATCCAGGCTTAGACCTACTTTAGTCAGTTGATACCGCTACATTTTAGTCTATTAAAATCTATCAAGAGGTACAGCAGTGAACTAGTTATTATGGTTTTAAATGGACAAATCTCATCTAAGAGGCTTTGTCAGTTATGTTGACTATTTGTGAAAACGTGTTAATATTCAAATTGCATGGATGACTTAACATCTTCACACAACCATTCAATTTTGAAATAAAATCTTCTTGGAGGAGGTGTTTCTGAAAAGTTCAAGAACCATTGTCTCGGAGTAACCTGATTTTTAAGGTGATCACATCCCCACTGCTGCTAACCCTTTAAACTTTGCCCGGCTCTTTATCTTAATATTATCACTGCTCCCTCCTCTTCCTGAGAATTGTGTCAACACATCTCTGCAATGGTTCTGTCTGCAGAACTGCTGAGTGGAGCTGACAGGATCATGCAAACCAAACTTTCAAGACGACAAAAACATAGATTAGAAAGTCCACAAGGCACTGTTATTCTTATGGATGAATGAACTCATCAACTTCACAGGCACTAATTAGAAAAGACACCGTGATCTCAACAATACAGTAAAACAAGTTCATATCTTTAACAGTGACCTGCACATAACCTCACACTTTCCAATACAGGACAAACAGTCAGAGTCCTCATCTGAAATAATAAGCATATTCCTAGTAATAATAAACCCATTTTCTCATGAGACGGAATGACCTTTCTGTTTGCGGTTGCCATGTAGGTCCTGTGAATGATTTTGGCTCATTTCCTTTGCTGGCAGCTTCACTAATGTACTTCCTGTTATAATCGTGCTAATAAACCCCAGTGCACTGTAATTCAAATAGCTGTATATTATGATAAATAGTGACAAGTTCAAATTAGGACAATATGATGCAATGACCACAAGATTAGTGGAATAATCGTGGGTGGGCTTTTAATTTTTTAGTTGAGGTCACTATAACTTGTCCACTTAACTTTAATGGGGAAGTACTTAATTATTATAAATGCACTGCAATTACGTTTTTTGGTATTAACTTTTTGAAGGTTTCAATGAAAAAAACTGCAGTAAATAGTTTATTAACCAAACGTTACATGCAAATCTGAGTATGCAGAAAAAACTACAGTAACTACAACAAACTGCAAACAATCAACACCACTTGTTGCATCTTAGCCACAGAACAGTCTTGTATGACCTTATTTGGAAAACAGGAAACATAGTGGTCAATAAGATGACAAATATTCACTTTGAACGTATAACTTCCCCTTTACTGTCTATGCATTTTGCAGTAGTTCTAACAATGATCAACAAATTTAGTTCTGAATAAAGCATTTTTTACCACACTTTTTCCAGTTCAGGTGCTACTATGAAGTTAGGCTTTTGCTGAGCTTAACAAATCATGCTGCACTTAGCTTTTGTTATAAAAGTAGAAAAACACTGTACTTACATAATGACAGGAAATCCGATTCGGGGTAATGAATTTAGGTTGATGTTTTGAGAGGCTGTGACGAGGTACTCCAACAGTAACAGTCCAAATGACCCTCGTCTAATTCAGAGACGTAGCATTTAAAGTGCGCCCCGTTGATCGAAAGAGGTGGAGCCGCGTGGTCTGGAGCGCAGGTCCTAGAGAAGCATCTACTGAGGCAGCGGACATGCGCAGTACGGACCACAGCAGGTTGGACCATACAGCAGAGGAGTGATGGAGAAGGTGGTAGTAGGATGTAGAACAGTAGCATAAAAATGAAAATCAAAAATGTAATTAGGCTATTTGGTAGAAATGTATTTGAATAATTTGAAGAATAGTGTCAAAGCAGACAAAAAATAATTGGCTACATGTGATATGAGTAGTATCGTAATCGGCATTGTTATTTGAGCCGTTGAGAGCCTTGCTGATTTGTATGGCTACCGACATAAATTTAATTTTAGGTCTAGCTAAACCAAAGACACAATCTCTTTGCAGAGCGTGATCTATTGTGTAGTGATTTGCAAATGATTGGCATAAGCCTTATTGGGAGTCCTCTTATGAGCCCTACTCACTTTTTCAGGTTTGGGACAGTCATAAAGAGTACACCTTTGACCTTTTGTGGCTAGATTGAGTCATGTCATGGGTGCTATGAGGTAAAGATGACCAAAGCAAGATATTTTGTGTGTCTCATCTAAAATGTGACTGCTCCTAAGAGTTTTAGTAAACACCAAGTGTTCTTTATTGCAAAGTTAATAAATGCAAAATTATCCAGGACACCCATAAAACAGAGGGAGCTGTCATGTATACAGCAAAGTTCTTCCCGCTCCTCATAAGGCAACCTGCTGTCGCCCCGTGTGTAAAAACATCAGAAAGAGCCCCATAACATAACTCATTATTCTCACAATAAACCTGTCTATTTAAGTGCGTATACATCCCAGGCATATCTTTGGCTGTTATCACATTTCCCAAAATCCTGCACCCTCCCGGAGCTGTGCCGCTCCTCTCCTCTGGAGCTTCCTATATAAGGACACTCTTGTATTTGCTGAAATAAATCAAACTGTTGGATGATAGTGCAGGCCTGTTTAGTGCTGGTATGTGTGTGTGAAACTTGATGATGGACCAAAGACCTACACAGTAACTGCAATACAGCCACCTCCAAATGGCCAGTGTTGCAGAGGTGGGGCTTTACTCCGAAACAGTTTAGAAGAGTGAGGGGATAATCAGAGGGTTCAGATAAAATAAATTATGTTTTAATAATTGTATTGTTTTATGTAATGTTTACTGTTTATCCATGGGTTTCAAGTGGGGATTCAGAATTCAGAACCAATATTAAGTTTAGATTTCAGATAGAGTTCACCTGTCATAGGACTCTTTTTGAAAGCTGTTGAGTATATAATCCTGCTCTTTATTTATCACTAACCTTATCACTAAACCTGATCAAATTTACCATTAGTTTTTATTTCCTGATATGAAATGACTGAAGTTAATGTTAGTTCTGCATTCTGGTAATACATTTATAGATCATATGATTAGTATCTAATGGCTGACTGACCACTTTCTGTACTATGTATTCAGTTATTGCTCCCCTCATCCTCTAGGAGTCCCAAAGCATCTTCTATGTCCTTGGGAAACATTTCATGGAAAACTCTGGAGATCCCGGGACAGTGCGTAGGGGAGGGATGCAGAGCCAGACGGGAGGACGGAGGCGCGGGGGGTGAGGGGGGCGTGGAGGGAGTGAGGTTGCAGATACTGAACAGAGTCTGCGGTCTGTGCCATATAAGGACAATGGGATCTGTGAGGAATCTCTGCAGCTTTCTGTGTTACTCTCAGTGGAGTCGGGCAGCACCTCAGGCCCTTCTAGTGACTAAATATGGTCCAATGGCAATAGTATTGTTCAAACAAACAAAGTGGCCTCTATGGGAATCACTCTTATTATTTACTTGCACTGAGCCAAATGGTTTGCGGCACGTCCCCCCGCACCCCTAAAGAGCAAGACTGAGGGAGCAGGGAGTGCATCTGATGAATGAACTTCTTTTTTTGTAACTACAAATTGAAACGGTCACAGACTTGAGAGACTTGGACATTAGATAACTCACACAGAGAAAAACGATTTGAGTCCAGTCCAGTTTGAGAGTACGTCCAAACATAGTACTATGTCACATCATTATCTGAATATTGTTCCCAACAGCACCACTAATGTAACTACTGCAGTAATTCATACAGTTATTACAGTGACTAAAAGCACTCTATTAAAGGTGCACTATGTTAATTTTCTGATGCAGGGTTTGCCATGTGTTTGTCTCCATGGAGATCTTAGTGCGATGCCTGGAATGTTCTACAGTATGGCATTACATTTTTTACCTTGCATGTACTGAATAACATTTATTGCCCCAAAACACCTTGAAAAACAATACAAATTTGACCTGTAATTTCACCTGATCCATGGATATAGATAAGATCAAACGGAATGTGCAAAACTATGCCAATGTAGACAAGCAGGCAGTGGACCCTTCACCAAAAAAGTTACAGTAGAACTTTAAAAATCAGTAGTAAAACCAACTTTTTTAGAGACCATTAGTAGGAGAGCTTGAGTGAATGAATGAGAATGAAACAAAACACAACTCCAGGTATGTTTTTGAGGAGGTAACAACATTATAACATGGCTTATAAAAGTCCATTTTGTGTAATATAGGGCCTTTGAAAATCAGTAGTAAAACCAACTTTTTAAGAGATCATTAGTGAGAGAGCTTGGCTATATTACGTAAGATTTTGCACACCTTTATGTCCATTATAAATATGTAACTGAGTTGAAACATAAAACTATGACATTTTCCTAGACACGATTCCTGTAAAGAAATAGAAAATAGATTATTAGACTGTAAAAAGCAAAAGAGAGGTTGACTGTCATCTCTAAAAAATATATAGGAATTACACAAATTATCAAATAATAATCAGCAGAAGACACCATGAGACCAAAGCACTCAAATTATGCTCAAACTACTGTATGGGAACAATAATAACTACAATTTTATGTGCATTTCTTTGCTGCTGTTGCCATAGAAGGACATGTAGAGGAAATATGTTTATGGATATGTTTGACCCCAGAGGAATGCAAATGCAATCTAATTTGAGCCAGAGGGAAACATCAGTCGTATAAGGACCACTGCAGCCACCCCTATTTGTACAGCTGTCCCTTTAACAAATAGTAGTTTTTACTGACATGAAATATTACTTTTATAGTATGAGTTAAACAACATTTGGGTTCTGACACATCATGTAGGAGACACTGGAAGTTATTACACTGTATAAACTTCAACTTCCCAGTGATAGCAGGAACAAATATAAAACGGTTATGTGGTAAGTGCAATAGATTGTGATTCCATATACTGGTTGTACTTTACAGCAAAGGACCATCAGTGGAAATATCATAGTATCTAATGTGCCTAGAGATAAATACACCAACCTGGGCGACAGTAGCTCAGTTGGTAGAGTGTTTGTCCACTGATCTGAAGGTTGGTGGTGTGATTCCAGCTCCCGCAAATGAATGCTCTCATTGTGTCCTTTGGCAAGACACTTAACCCACCTCACCCCCAGTGTCTGCGTACACTGGTGTATGAATATGTGTGTGTGAATGGGTGAGTAGTTCCTTGAAGGTGGAAAAGCACTATATATAAAAAAAATGTACCTAATTTTGCAGCTTTGTTTTTATATTATGGCCAAGACGAACCATTTTCCTGGTAATTCACTGTTTTCATACAGGGTTAGGATTAATCACAGTACATGAACTATATGTTATAATTGCTAGTTGCTGTACACCATTATTGTACTGTATAGTTTTTGAGAAAGAAGACATTTGATCTATTTGAAATGTGTGAAATGTCTCTCCATGGCCTAGCACCAAAGTACATCTCAGACATGTTAGTGCCATATGAACCATCTCTCTCTCTCTGAGGACCTCAGGGACCGGCCTCCTGCTTTAGTCCTGATATAGTCCTGGTTCATTTCTGGTTTAGTCATGGTTTAGACCTGGCCTCCTCTCCGCCTCTAGTTTGACAATAATTAAATCCAGGCTCAAAACGGTTCTGTTTTGATTTGTTTGTATTGTGATTTTAATGTCTTTCTTATTTACAGCACTTTGAATTACTTTGTTTGTGCTATACAAATAAACTTGTCTTGCCTTGCCATGAAATGTGTGAATAATGATGTTATGCATAGATACTATGATGAGGAGTTTTCACTGATTTGTCAACCAAATATCTGAGTAAAAAGTTGAATATATTGTTAAGAGTAAATGAAACCCGCAGCACATCTGTAGTGACGGATGTTGGTGGCATTCGGTGGCATGTTCAAGCCTGTGAAATAGTGAGAAGCCCATTGCATAATCAGGTCCAGAGACTTTGGAACTTTAGTTTGTGCGAGATAAGAAAGTTATGTTCCCTTAAATGGTGAGAGAGGAAGTCAAAAACATGTTCCCGGCAAAGATCTATAGGGCACATATGTTAATGGAACAATTTCCAGAATATTTTAGGCAATTAAAGGGCCTCCAAGTGGAAAAGCAGCACCCAGTAAATGCATACAATACACAGATAAGAGATAGTCAAGATATCTACTCAAGTCAAAGAGTGTAGAACTTTTAAAAACTATTTGCACATTATTACTTAAAAGTAGGTGGCCCCAGTAGCTTAAGAGAATGGCTTAAATTAGACAGATAAATAGAACAATATGTAATTAAGACAATACATATGGTATAACCCAGTGATGGATGAAGTACAAAAAGTACATGAAAAATCTACTTAAGTAAAAGTACCAGTTTAAAAATGTACTTAAAGAGTACAAAAAAAGTACTTTGCGCAGATTTTGAGGTCTTATAAAGCTTCAAATGTAGTGATTTGGATAAAGATTTGTGCTGAATTTTGTTCAACAGAAACAATTGAATTGATAGTTTTTTTTTCTAGTTTTATTTGATAAAAATAAACCCCTCAGCCTTTATAGCAGTTCTCAAACAATAATAAATCCGCAGCATAAATCTACTTGGTCTGCTAAGAACAACGGCAGTACTGCTTCTAGTGCTCATGGATGAGTCTGTGTAGTCTCAGTTCAGTTAAAAATTGTAGTGGAGTAGAAAGTACCCACTCTCAAATGTAGTGAAATAAAAGTAAAAAGTATCCTGTAAAATCTACTTAAGTAAAGACCTAAAATTTATACTTAAGTATTGTACTTTACTACTTTTACTGCGTTATGTTCCACCACTGGTATAACCTATTAATGACACTAAAGTTTGGATGATACAAGTGGTTGTGCAGTAATAGTAAACATTCCGGTTAAGTGGGTTTGGCTGTGTAAAATACAAAGTGTGACAAAAAAGTTAAACAGAATTACAGAAGATAAGGCTAAAATGTCTTTGTTTAACATTTTCTCTGCTCGTGTGGCAGTAACACGATTATGGTTAAGGAATATGGAGTAAGCCTGTGTCCAGACTGGTACTGGACTAGTCACATGTGCCCAGATGATTTTGAAAACATGGAAAGAACCTAACTCTCCTATACTTAAAATGTTCAAGAAGAGGATAATGATCAGTGCTGTATGTGAATAAAAGTTGGGAAGGGTGAATAGATGGAGCAGTAACTGAGCCGTGGGACAGTTTATGTAAGTATCTGTTTTAATTTGTGTTTTCATGTTAATACCTCACTGTTGTTTTTTGTTTTGTCATTGGAATAGAAAAAGGTTTAGGAATATGTTAAAAAATGTATTATGACTCTATATCAGTTGTATAGAGGCTCAAAGATTTGTGAAAGCATTTTCTTAAAGAATATTGTTATTATGGCAAAAAAGTCTCAAATGTCCATCTACTTCATTTGTACATTTTTCATATTATTCATCTTCGATTTTTCAGTACTGGCTCCGATTACAAGCTCACCAAAATCAAATTTCTAGACCTTTAAAATGACTTAAAGGACATGCAAACTACACAATCTGATGTGAGTTATCAGAGTTACCATGATCAGAAAGAAATCAGATGATTTTGCTGTTTACATTTCATTTTAATCTTTTATCTGAAAAATATCTGATAATAAGCAGACTGAGTGTGCATGTAACTGCAGCTATTGATCATCTTTGTGAGTTGCCTCTACTGCAGCATTGTTCTTGCTTTGACTGCCATCTTGTGGTAGTTAATAAAAACAGCAGATTTCTTGATTAAAAATACATTTAAAAAAGTGTATTAAAAACTACAAAATATAAACAATGTATTTTAACAAAGCTCAAAGCCTCTTTCTAATTCTATTTACAAATACTGTACAAAATAACAAGTATTATTACATCAAATAAAATTTCTTCTATTTAAGGAATATTTTAAGTCCTTCCTTCGACAGATCTGTAACTAGTCTTTAGGCATCAGTTCCACGTGTGGAGGAGCTGGGGCCTGGAGGAAGAGATGAACCCCTCAGAAAGACTTTCCCTCCACTGTCATCACTGTTCACAAAGTGGGATACCAGCCCATAGAGAAGGGGTCTGCAAAAGATATGGAAAATTCTATCATGTTTTTTTTGGTCATGAAATAGTGTCAGCGAAATTATTTTAGATAAATTATACAATGATTAGTGACTACATTTTTTAATGAAAATAAATATTAATGTTTTGTTATCTCTCCAATAGAAAAACTGTGGAACAACTCGATAAACTGCTGGGTGACTACTGGTTAATACATTTATCACAGAAAATGTTGAATGAATGCTAACTTTAGTAATTAGCATCTTTAAATTTCCATTGCTTTAACATTTGACAATCCTGTGTAATATATTGAACAACAACCATATCCAATACCCCTAAACGTAAACGTATATTCATGAACTCGATCATTTACATAACCACTACGGGACTTTAGGTAGAACTGACTGACATCTCTAAACTTACACAGACTTGGAGCTTGCATCTTCTGCAACATTCAGCTCATGTGCCAAAAACTGTCGGTCCAAGGGAACTTCGGGTTGGCCTGACTCTGAGAACACAAACACCATTTACTTTAGTAGCAGCATGGTTCTAGAATAACAGCTAAAATTTGAATTCTGAGTAACAGTCTCACAATACACACAAAATATGCAACCACAGAGGGCATTCGGTTCAAGGGCTGTCCTCAGGTGAGTTTTCCCTGGTTAAAATATTGAGAAATTACTTGTTTTCTTATTCTGAATATAAACCTTTGTCAGTCTAGTGGTGTTTGCATGATTTTTTTTTTTTTTTTTTTTATTAGATTTTTTTTTTAGCTACAATGGGGGTTATTGTTAAAGCAAAATTAAGGGTGCTATTTGACAGAAATCTAAACCATTTCTGCATAGTGTGGTATCCAACTCTTGCATTAACTGTGGTGTGGCATATAAGCACGCCAATAACATAACCCTTTAATGTGAATGTAACACTGAGACAGGGATTAGAAATGTACTGAATATAACTTATTTTATATTTGTGTAATTAAGTCATCAAGAAGGCAAAATGTACTTCACTGGAATTTGTGTTATTAGAAGAGAGAATTTAAGTGGATGGTTGGTGCCACATCAAAGTCTTATCTACTCTCAGACACTTGATGCAGTGCAGAGGACAAAAGCCACGCTGTAAAAAGTCGCTTCTATCCCTTCTTTACCTGCCGTGAGCACAGACGCACTGTACTTGTACTTGTTGAACTCCAGGTACTCCCGGATGAGTTCGTTGATGAGGAGGTTTTCGTGGGACAGCTGCGGTCGCGTGGACGGCTGCTTGTCCTCCAGGGCGCTGAACACTTCCGCGCGGATCCGGGCTTTGAGTTGGCCCAGCACCCCGCGGGACTCCAGCGTCTCTCTCACCGCTGGGAGTAACACATTAGGGGTAAAGCTTCATTATCTTCAGCTAAGACTAATTAATTAACGATACAACGAACATTACTTTAAATACAATCAAATCATATTAGTTTTAGGTGCACAAAATGTTACTTTTCTGGTGGAGGGTGCAAGCTGGTCCTTCTTGGAGATGTTAATGCTTTGCCTGGTATGTTCCACAGCATGGCATTTAACATAGATCTCCATAGAGACGTACAGGTGACGCCACCAGGCCAAGTTACAGGCTTTGACTTGTACATTTTTTATGTTCGTCTTCACGGGACCGTCATTACCGCAATAGGCCTGAGTGTATTTAATCCTTAAAAGTGTTTCTTACCACACTTCAGCTCTGTGATGGTCGCCATTGTAACAAATGTAAACAAAACACAAACTCCGGTCCACTATCTCTGTTCAATTTTTGACTACTGCTACCTGCTGGCTGGTGGTCAGAACTACAAATGGTTGGGCTTCACTAAAAATACTGATGTATTCTGAAGCATTTCAGAGGGGAGTTATAATCCCATAGAGCACCCTATTGTCATGTTATTTTATTTTGCCCCATACATGCTACAAATCACCAATGCAAGACCAAATTATATAAATGAGTTTTATTTTCGAGCAAGTACAGTTCATTAAAATAAATGGTCAATGAAAAATCAACAAGCTTATTATAAAAAGTATAAATACAACCCTTAAAACTTTAAGGACACTTAATACATTTCCAAATATGACATAAATAAAATAGCACTCCTCTGTGAATATATTGTCTAAACCAGTAAGACAAAAACAGTGAATGCCTCTTCCATTCAAAGTCATCGGGTTTTCAGCTGACAAGTGATAAGGTCAGTCTGGGATATTTACAGTTTGTCATGTCAGCACCAGAACAACAATACTGATTTTGTGCATGGCCTGAGTCGTGTGGTGAAGCAGGGAGACAGTTGTGCACAGATAGATTTATCACTATTGTTTTGAAGAGAATTCTCTTCATTCATGGTGGTTTCTCCTACCGGTGTCAGGTTGAATCTAGCCAGTAAGGTCTGTATCGACCTCTTTATGTGTTTACTTTGACAGAAATAAACAAGAGCCACAACATAGTTGGACCATCGCTAATGTGCTGGCTCATGTCAGTGTTTTCTCTCTTGCCCTGACATATAAAAACTCAAATTTGGCTACTTAAAGCTGAATTTTTTCAAAACCTCATTTCCCCTGCAAATGCCAGGGTGACCCTTCTGAAGGTTAGTGTGTCATAGGGTTTCCTGTCCCAGTTTATACGACAAGAATACACGACAATAAAATCACTTAAAGACCATTTACTTTGGATATAAAAGGTTAAAGGAGTAAACATGATCATTAAAAGCCTGAGACATTAAACCATGAACATTTCAAATATGCCATGTGCTTCATAAAACTTATAAAAACTACAAAAATAGTATTACAGCCATTCAAAAAAGAGAATGAAAATATGTGGCACTCTTTCATTCCAGCCCTTGGTTTAACTCTTTCATGGAACAAACGGACTCCACTTCAGTATTTACAGTATATATAGCTTGTAGACCCTCTCCTCTCAGCAGCAAAGAGGTCTTTTCCTGAATTCAGACAGCATGTCTCGCACAGAGACTGTGTGCAGTTTACTTGAGATTCTTCAACAATGCCCTCACAGAGAGGCGACTTGAGCTGCCACATACTGTAGCTTTAAACGGTTATTTACTGTGTGTCATTGAGACACACAAATAATGTCCTGCATCTGTATTCAGCCCTCTATAAGGCTGCCCTGCACTGATCTACACCAGACCAGCTTCTCTGCACATTCGGTAAAACTGTCCTCTCTGTGCAATGAGGTTGGCAGGGGAGTCCATTTCGGAGATGTGGCCTCTGTCCATTACAATCACTCTGTGGAAAAGAAATAAGCAAGCTATTAGAAACTATTGTCTTTTTGTGGCTCATAAAGGCAGAACAAAAGTACTGTACAAACCTGGTATAGTCCATGATAGTGTTGAGGCGATGGGCGATAGTTAGCACAGTGCAGTCCTCAAACTGAGTGCGGATGGTCGACTGGATGAGCGTGTCGGTCTCCAGGTCCACAGCTGCTGTCGCTTCGTCCAAAACCAAGATTTTGGTCTTCCTCAGTAAAGCCCGGGCCAGGCACACGAGCTGCCGCTGCCCCAGACTGAAGCCAGACAGTCAGAGGTAAGTACAAATACACATAGCATGGGGTTGTATGTAACGTGTGTTGTGTGAGCTTGGCTTATCATTACATTGTGACACTGTAAACATCAAAATAAAGTTATGAAGTGATATTTCTGCTCATTTATGAGTAATTTTACAATCTTCTCCCGTCCGTACACCTCAGCTTCTATATTAAAGACATGTTTCTGTTGGATTGACTCAATATTGTCTGAATTAATGTAATACATTAAAAAAAAACAACGCTCTGGCTGAAACTCCCAGCGGTCTCTGGCGCCCTCTAGGGGTTACAGTTTAGAAACCACTGGATAGTACAACATATAATATTGCTGTAGTCATCTGTACCTGAGGTTTTCTCCTCCCTCTGAGCATTCGTAGTTGAGTTTGTCCGGCAGATTGGAGACAAAATTCTTCAGGTGAGCCAGCTCCAGAGCACTCCACACTTCCTCGTCAGAGTAGGTATCAAAGGGGTCAAGGTTCATGCGCAGAGATCCAGAAAAAAGCACAGGGTCCTGTAGGAAAGACAAAAGATGTTAATGAACCGCTGAATAAAATGCACAAAGTGTTATCTAACTTGGGCTTAAAGTTATGTAAACAGTTTATGTGAGAAAAGCCAGAGCACTGCTTGTTTGTTAATATTACTGAGGCTCTACCTGAGGAATGATGGTAATGCGTGAGCGGAGATCATGCAGTCCAATGTCTGCAATGTTGACTCCATCCACGAAGATCTTTCCTTTTGCAGCTTCTAAAATCCGAAATATTCCCAGGGCAAGTGAGGACTTTCCTGCCCCAGTCCTGCCTACAATCCCAACCTAGGAAAGATTTATTTATGGTTAAGACACTAGTGTGACAATGTAATGTGGAAATTGCATCAACACTGTATGAACACATTAGTTCTTACCTTTTCTCTTTCTTGGACATTTAGCGTGATGCCTTTCAGAGCCAACTCCAAGCCTTTCCGGTACTGCAGCCCATAATCCTGGAATTCAATCGTGCCTTTTTGGGGCCAAGCCAGTGGCAAAGAGCTGCCCTCAACAGTCCAACTTGCCTGAGTGGGGCAAAACAAAACAGGAATTGTGTTTAATTTGGCTTCACTTGCCACTACAGTAATAAAACGGGACATTAAAGTTGTTTTCTGTTTAAACTGCATGTGTAAAGCCTGACCTCCTTGGCAGTATCAGCGTACTCATTGACTCTCTCCACTGAAACTATGTTGTTTTCCACATCCGTCCAAGACCTCACGATCCAACTCAAGATACCTGTCACCTAAAATAGTTACCAAAAGATTTTTTATAAATAACTCAAGCTGAAATAGCATTTGCATTGCACAATCTCTAGCTGTGTAATGCACTTGTATACTTCGTTAGTATTCACCTGGAGGGAGTGTGACACTGCCAACCCGACAATGCCTGGACTTAAGGTACTTTTTCCCATTACAGAGAGTATAGAAGCAGCTAAGACCACACCATTTCCAACAAACTCCAGATTGACTGCCAGCCACCTGTGGATTTAGCACAAAGTTAAGCAACTCCATAACTTTACATAATTACCTTCCAAACAAGCATCTTTCAACATTAACATATTAACTCACCGGGTGGCTACAAATCTTGGAAAGTAGGAGGTCTGATTAAAGTCCACTCTCTCGTTGGCCTGCAGAATAAAGCGTGGCTGTTCCCCAAATGCACGGATCACACTGGCACCTTGCACCGTCTCATTGAAGTGAGTGTAGATGGGAGATCGGCTCACGGCCTCCAGCCGCCGCAGCTGACAGGATGTGGCAACGTAGAAGCTCTGTGGGCAAAATGGAAAAGTAAAACATGTTTTAATGAATGGAGAAAATAGGAGCACTTCAGAGTTTCCCATAAATCAAGTTTGTATAACCAGCATGTCAGCAAGTGGAGGAACAAAATACAGAGTGAAGCCACAAATCGACACGTTTATAGAAGCAAGGTAGCTCCAGTTTGTCAAGTGAAATTCAAGACATTTTAATGCCACGTGAAATGGAACTATTTAAAGGTGCACTAGTAACTTTTCTGGTGGACGCTTTGCTACCTCCTTGTCTCCCTGGAGAGGTTATTGCTTTGCCTGGAATGTTCCACAGTGATAGAGGAATTATCAACGCACCACTGTCACCTCAGGTCTTGTTATCTTGGCCTACTTCATCAAAGATATAATACTTGCAACAATTCCCTGATGTGTTGAACATGGACGTCTGGCTATGCTTTGGTTGTGGGGAGTATCATATCTCTGATGACCTATGCCAAGATAACCAGGGCTGAGCTGGCCCAGGAGCAAGCAGGAAACTAGAGAGTCACAGGCACCTTAATTCAAGTCAATATTTAACTTTCATTTAATTTTCTGCTTAAACTTTCTTTTTTACGTACACATTTTCTGTAATATATTTTTGTGTCAGAGAAGCACTTTGAGCAGCATTAGATGTTATAAATGTGATTAAATAAACATTAAATACCTGGACACATGCGTAGAGGAAAGATAGTGGCAGAATGATGACTGCAGCGAATGGTGTGGCCATCAGCACAATGATGCAGACCTCCATGAGTTTGAACACATAGCTCAGCATCATCTTCAGACCTTCTGGGACCATGCAGTCGATGGCGTCGATCTCTTTGGCGAAACGGTTGAGGAGGTTTCCACTGGGCGTGCTCTCGAAGAAGGACATGGGGGAGCGCAGCACGTTTATGAGGAGGTCCATGTGCAGATGACGAGACGCAATGATACCACAGATGGAGATAGCCACAGTTGTACCAAAAATGGCAATACCTATTTAGAAGATCAACATATTAGCCAATAAAGTCTAAGTTAAGGATGCAATTTTGGTATCCGGTCTGATTTAAAACTGCACATTACCCAACAGTTATTACAGTTGGTACATTGATTACATAACACATCCCAGTTACCAAGATAAAACCAAATCATACTCAACAATTTGTGGCATTTTTACGAGAACAGGTATTTTTGTCGTAGCTAACCTTGTGCAAAGCCAAGTGCTCCAAAAACAGTCAGCTTCAAGTCTGTGTCGATCTGAGTGCCATTCACAACAGGGTCGTCCGCCCACATACTGAGCCAATAGTTGTAGGCCAAGGAGGCTCCTTGTTGGAAGGCATACAGGAACACTATAGGGATGATGAGAGCCAGTCCAATGGTCTTGAAGTACTTCTTATACATTTCCAATTTCACCTGTAATAAAGGGATGGTAATGTTCAGAGCAAGAATAATGTAAAGTATATATTCATCCATGGTGCAGCTAATGAAAATATTTTAATTAGTTAAGTTACTTATTCTGATAATTGGTGGTCAACAGCATGTGTATGAAAGTTTTTTGGGTTAACAACATTTAATCTGCATCTTACCCGTCCGGTGAAGGCCTTGTCGGCCTCTGTTAGTTTTCCAAGATCTTCTGGTATCTGCTCCTGATCAATTTCTGACACAGGCTCCATATTCTGCAGGTTTGTATTAGTGGTGTCTCCCCTAGAAACGACAGAAACAAGTCAGTACTCTAAAGCTTGTATACTAGATAAAGATAATCTGTATAATTATAATGCTGGTTCTGTACCCAATGAGCTGCTCTTGTGACAGGTCTCTTGAAAAGGGCATAAAATCAATCATGCTGAGTCGTGCATTAGATCTCCTGGAACCAGCTATAGAAACAATAAAAATATTGTTGTTTAGAAGTGAGTCGAGTCCTGTTAGAAATTAAATGATGTTTTGCTTAAGTATAGTATTACCTCTCTGCATGACACTTTCTTTCCTCTCTGTGTTGGTGGCGAAGGTGCGGATGAATTCGGCGAAGGCCCCGTTGCGGCTGAGGAGCTCCTGGTACGACCCGCTCTCTGTGATCTCTCCGTCGACCAGGACCAGAATGAGGTCGGCCTGCGGCAGGAAGCTCATCCCATGGGTCACCAGAATACGAGTCTATTCAGCAAGCCACACAAATGAAAATGGGAGGTAAGCACAATGTGATCCTAAGTTAGAATTTTCAAAACACTAATTTCGCCAGTCATGGTTTACATATCATAAAAAGCCTACTGTGTATGTTCAGTGATGGTTTTAAATATGTACACTATGCTTTTGACCTTTACCTTGTCTCGGAGAACTCCTTTGGGCCCAATGACCTTATCAAAAATGTGTTGTCCCACATGTGCGTCAACAGCAGACAGAGGGTCATCTAGGAGGTAGACATCAGCCTTTCTATAAACGGCCCTGGCCAGGCTAACACGCTGCTTTTGACCACCTGAGAGATTCAGTCCCTGTAAAAAAATGTTTTAATACTGTTACTCAATGTAAAGATATACTGTATACGTATGGTGTACAATGACAACAATAATGTTTATTTTAACATTACCATTAATCTGGCAGCTGTTGTTGGCAGAATATTGTGTGAACGCAGCCTAAGAATATTAACATAAGCTACATTCTGGCTGACGAAACCAGGATTAAAACCAAAACTAAGCCTGGACTAGACCACGACTAAACAAGGACTAGAACAGGACCAAACCAAATCCACATCAGGACTAAAACGGGCACAATTTAGTACCAAATGACAGCAAGAAAGAACACACCCTTAAATTACTTTGAAATGTAGTAGTTCCCCACCAGGAACTAAAAACATTATGACAACTAGTCCTGTCACTGTGATTTTGAAAATTTTCTCAATTCTAGAGATAGATTTTTTAAAATGTAGTTAAAGTTAAGAGTTTACAATACTCTGGTACCTTCTCTCCGATTTCAGTGGTGTCTCCGGCGGGCAGTATGTCGAGGTCGGGCAGCAGGGCACAGGCCTCCAGCACTCGGTTGTACCATGTTTTCAGTTTCTCTCGTCCAAATGTGATGTTGTCCTGGACTGTGGCATTCTGGATCCATGCCTGCTGTGGTACATAGGCCACTGAGCCCTTTGACAGACACAAGACAGAAGGATGTCAATGTTTTTGTTAAAGATAAACTAAAAGATTTAAATAGACCTCCACCTGGACACTGTGGTCATACCTTTACAGTGACACTACCATTTCTCTTCTCTGTTTCACCGAGCATGGCTGACAACAAAGATGACTTTCCACTGCCCACATTTCCCACTACGGCAACAAGAGAACCACGCGGGACACGAACGTTTATCCTTTCAACAAAGAAACCAATTGTTTCATAAGTTTGTGTATATTACATCATATCCAAATATATCTGTTGTATTTTTAATGTTTTGGTTATACCTTTTCAGACATGGTTGACCCTCTGCAGACCAGCTAAAGGTACCATTTTCTATGACGACTTGCTCTGCATCTGAAAAAAGCACAAAAATAACAATGCAAAGTGCTGTAGGGCGCTCTTTTCAACATCAACGATAAACAAATTTCCCCTTGAAGTTTGACATCCAAGCACACCCAAGGCAAAATTACAAGTGAATTTGCCTAATCATACAAATTACAGAGGTGTTGTCTCTCACAAACTGGCTTAGAAAGTGTTGACAGATTACAGACAGAAAAAAGGAGTTTTTTGTTTGGTTTCTCTATGAATCATATGTCTGAATTCATGCAGTGATTTATGTTCAACCACTAAATGGGAATATCCTATAATTATGCCGTCTACGAGTCGGCCAGGGACCCAGGAAGTGACAGCGTGCATGAGCCATACAAGGCTGTGGTAGTCCACAGATATAAACAACACAATCTCGTATTGATCATGGCAGCCTATGATTTTTATAAAGTATGCTTTTATGGAAATTGTTGAAATTATAAAGCTTGGAATAGTAGTTTATTCATTCAGTGTACTAGCATGTACATAGACAAGGGTGGGGCTCCTACCAGAAGTCAATGGAGCCTTTGAGACATTGTCTGTTTTGAGCTCTTCTGAACACAGGTACTTTCCCAGGCGGCGCAAGGAGACCACGGCCTACACCAACACACTTGTGGTTAATACACTGACCTACATGCTTCATATAGGCACACTCAAATGTAATAACAGGCTATACATTTGTAAAAGGCTGCCAACACGCATTAAAGGGGAAGTGACACATACTTGCATGGATGTGCTTATGGCAAAGGGCAGCTGGCTCAGTGGTGTCTTCAGGATGTTGATGAGAGCCATGGACACAAACACTTTCTGTGCATCCAGGACATTTCTGGCATCAATTGTCACATAGACGCCAAACATAGCAAAGGCAATCTGGATCAAGAGCACACGTAATTTAAGTTTAAAGTGCAGCCAAACTTATAACATGGAGAAAGATGGTACTAACTCAATGTAGTAATTACCAGGAAAGATGATGAGTTAAAAGAGGCGATGGAAATTGAATAAAGGATCTGCGACTTCTTCAAAGCCTTGAGCTCCTTTTCTCTGTAGCCCAAAACTTGTTCAAGGAAAGCCTTCTCCCAAGCATAAAACTTCAAGATTTTTATTCCATTTAAAATCTCATTCATCAGTCTGATGCGGCCATCCATAAACTTCATTTGGACCTCCTGTTGATCAAACACAGGCTCTGTTATGTTTTGTTACTTGTAATGTTTAAATGACCATAAAGTGAAACTGGGGCACAGAACAAAGCAAATACATGCATTTGTGACTATAAGGGTGTCTGTACAGTTTTCCAAGTTTAATCCTGTTTAATTCAGAAGGAATTTATTGCTTGTTACATTTTAGTGATTTTTTATGACAAGGAAACAACAAAGCACCAGGAATGTGGTTGCTGCATTCAAGGCTTACTTCGATTAAATTGGCATCTAATTTTACTGAACCCTCTGTTGTTTTTCCAAAGAAATGAAAAATTATGCTTTCTTACTGCCCGCCCTTTCCTGTCATTGTTTTTCAATGCATTATATGAGGCAGACATCAAAAGGACAGAGGAGAGAATGTAGCGCCCAGGCCAAACACCCACACGCCTCTTTGGCCACTATCTAAACCAGCTGTGGCATCCCAGGCCGAGCGGGCCAGATGTAGGGCTCCAAGTGTGAAACATTCCTGACAGTTACCTGCAGCTTACTCCTTTTCTTTGCAATGAAGCCGTTTAGTGGAAAGATAAGGATGACAGTGGCTATTCCTGCCAATGCTGATGGTCCCAGATGCTGTAACAAAAATATTATATAAGGTTAAAGTGCAAGAGTGTATTCAACATTATATAAACACTTTAATCGAATTTACCTGCCAGAGGAAGAAGAGACAAAGAGCAATTTCGATAGGAGCCAGCCAGACTGCATTGAAATAGACCACAAAGTCCATGAGTTTCTGTGTGTCGGCTGAAACCAGATTGACGATTTCGCCCACAGTGCACGTCCTCCTGGCAGAGCTGTTTATCACCAGAGACTGGATTGATGACAGAAGAGACAAAGACGTTTTGGCCTCCAGTGTGTTTGTACAATATAATTTTAAACCTCATAAAATTTTGCAGACGATAATTCATCATAGGTAAAAGCTGTTAATCATACACTATGCACTGTTTCTTCTGTCTGGGAGTGAAGATAAATTGTTTGTTTGCGCCGAAGATTCAGATTTTTGCCTACCTTTCTGTATACCAGGCCCATAACGGCGGTCTTGACTCTCATTCCCACAGTGAAGCATGTGTACATGTATTGGTGGTTGAACAGAGACTGGAGACAGGAGAGCAGGAACATCAGAGTGGCGTAGAAGTAGCCTTTCCACAGGGGAGCGTCCTCGTCTTTCATAAAACTCAGAAGGAGACTGCGGAGCAGAAAATCATATTTATGGTTCATAGATCTATAATTTTACAAATGAATGTATTTGATATGTACTATGCAATTGAACATACAGCATAAGTAGTGCATAGTCAGCGCATTCATTCGTATAACCCTTTTCTGAAAGCTCAAAGTTGTTTTATAATTTCATGCAATACCCACAATGGTAAGCTACATTTGTAGACAAGGTACTTGAAGTGTCTTGCCCAAGGACACGGCAGTATGCACTGGTTGTATATATTATACAACCTTATTTACTTTTTGCTTTCCCCTTTTAGGTTGCAAAACTGAAATAGAATAGTTAATAGAAATTATAGTGTTTCATAAAATATCAATATTGTGTCTCAGTAAAGTATAGTCAAAGCAAAGAATGACATCTTTTATTCAACCATTAGCAAGTCTGGTCATCCCTTACCACTGATGAAGTTCTACAAGACTTAAAGTTTTTCTATTGAATTTGGTAGTATCCGATTCCTTTAGTTTTACTGGCTTAGGGTGCTGCTACTTGCACAACAGCGTTCAGCCTGTGGCCAAACTGCCCTCACACTAGGCTAGCGGTGGCCTTATTGTGGTGTGACTGCATTTCTGCCATTTAGAAGCTCCCTTTTCCCCTCTGCCTGTCTGTCCTTTGCTGCGCTCTTTATTGGACCAGAGAAGCTGTGGTTGAGACAAAATTTTTTCTTGCTCACAACTCCATGTCCGTAATTAACACTTCCACTAATGCTGTCTTGTGCATCGACAACAACATTCCAGTCTGTCTAGAGGCGAGTGTGGCTTCGACCTGCTTTCACTGCTGCCAGCGGCTGTTGTTGTGCTGTAAAGACTTAGCAGGCTGTGAGCGTGTGTGCCTGCCTGCCAGCCCTGCACCATGTCCATTTGTCACAATCTACTAAATTTGAGTTGTCCCACATTATCGCACCGCAAAAACCTAATAGCCCTAAATCTCCAAATTGAACTTGACAGGGAACACAATAAAATATATTTTTACTTTGCCCTAGATCGCAGTCAGGTAATTCTAGTCTAAGCTGTGGTCTGGGAACATTATCTAATACACGGAATTGGGTCTGCTTTGGTTTGTGGTCTCTGAAAAAGTTATATTTTGAAGTCCAAAAATGAAATATAGGGCACAATATACAGTACAAAGAGCGCCCTATATTTCAATGCAATAGGTCACCAGAAGCTGCTTCTATTCCCACTCCCTCTAGTGTGAACTGCTGTTGTCCCCTTGGGCAAGACACTTAACTGCATTGCCTCCAGTTTCTATATCACCACATTATATTGGTCTACATATTTTATTCAGATGGTGGGAAAGAAAAAGGATCAGTTAAAACTAAGTTTGCAGATTTTCAGGCTTTGTCATTTCAAATTCCATAACTATTAAACCTAATAATTTAGACAATGAATATACCTACAGTATATATGGATAGAGAAACATTAGTTCCACTTCTGGGAGTGAAATCATTAGGCCTTTGTCCCTGTCTTACCTCAGCACCTGTGGGATAGCGAACATGAAGGCATCATGGAAGATGATACACAGGGTCCCTGTGAGAAAATATGGACCAAACTTTCTCGCGAGGGTCCTGAGCAGAAAGAAGCCCGAACTCTGCTCCTCCTGCAGCTTCCGTAGCAATTGAGCTTGGTCGGGCAAACGGCTCCCCAGCGCCACACCGGATGCCAAGGCCTTCTCCTGTCTGCCACGAGACAAGAATCATACCGTTACAGGCAGGAATACTGTGTATGAGGAGCACTAATACTGGGGTTACATGGCTTTCAAATCCCTAATGTAAAACAGACTGTAATAAAGGAGTTATTCTCTATGGCGTTACCGAGGGATCAACTATTGACCTAGAGCCGTAAAGAAAATGATTCCTCCAACCCACAAAGTTATAACTGTTGACTTTCAAAGTAGAGAACTAAATAACAAGCTTTCAAAATTACATGGTCTCAGCTTTGGCATTACTAGACTATAGCTCATAATATCGGGTCTATTTTAACACACAACACGATATTTAAATGTCCAGTTAAGTTAAAAAGAGAAACCCTAGCTTTGGGGTGTGCCGGTATTTTCCTTACATCTTTGATTATCACACAATATGGACTGAATCGATTTATACAGTTTTATTAAATAGTTCTGCCAAACCAAAATGGCTCATATGTGCTAACTATAAATACTTATGTTATGCTGTATAAGGCCTTACAACAACAACAGTAATGTTTGGGTGTAAGTATCCAGGCGTCATTACCTCTGCAGTTTGGCGCACTCGGAGGTCCACTCCTGCTGCAGCTCTGAGATGATCTTCTGTGACGTGTCTTCCTCTCTGAGAGTCCACAGGTCTTCAGCTGCCAGCGGAGTTCTGTATCCTTTCACCACGAGCCTGAAGAGGGAGCAAACGCCTCAATTACCACATAAAAACACTCCATTACTGTAAACATGTACAAACTGTTGCTGTAGTGACGTGTTGTGATAGTGCCGTGACTCATCAGAAATGAGCGGTTTAAGGCTTACCCTGTGAACCACCAGAAGAGGATCTTCGACAGGAAGGAGGCATCCTTCACGGGACAAGGATTCTGCAACAGATTAGAGACCACACTTTAGGGATACTTAAATCTCACTTTCGGGAAATACACCGCTACACCAACCCCAATGAAAAGGGCACACGAGGACAGAGTGTTACGTAAAAGCAAATCTTTGTAAACAACCAATTAAAGACTAAAGGTGGTTCACTGAAGCACTTACAGTCTGGGTAAGGTTGGAGAGCAACTGTAATTTGGCAGTGCAATTAAAAACTGTGGATGCACATAGTGCAAAGATGACTGATGATTATGAAATAAGATTAAAATCATTTTCATGTTTTAAGAGATACAGAGTTTTGGTTTTCAATAACTGCAAACCATAGCAATACCCCTCTGAATATCAAATCTTATTCTTATTTTTGAGGTAGGGTTGTAAAGGCCATGAACTCCTACATAAGTGAATAAATAGAGTTCAGTGTTAGTGTGACGTTTTGAGGTCTAGTGCAGACAGAGCGGAAATCTGTCATCACAAATGGTGGATTCATGCATGCTTTACGGCTGCTCTCCGCCCTGCCGCCCCCTCATCGCAGTGGCACTAGTGTTTACTCTCATTACTTCAACTCTTCATCTTTTGCTTCCGCTTTCCCTGTGAGTAACTGTGACCAGAGCGTGGGGCACAAAAACAGGAGGAGGAGGGAGGCTGGGACACACCAAGGAACAGCCGATGGGTGTGTCTGGGCCAGACTGTGGCTTCTGCCCCCTCAACCTCCTCACCACGCGACCCGCAGTGTGGTGATCGGGACTTTTCTGGCTATTTCCATCATTTATCACCAGGGAAATACAATATTATATCATAAATAAACAATGGTAATTTGCACACACCTGTCATAATGTAAGGTTTTGAACAGATACAACTATAACCACAAGGCCTGTTGAGTTTACTGTGGTTTAATCTTGGTTTAACCCCAGTTGTTGCATGTGTACTTATGTCTTGGTTAGAACTCCATTTGAATCTGGTTTAGTTTTGATTGTATTGTTAATTGCATGTTTATTTTTACTGTATGGGCACAGATTAGAGCGTCATCAATATAATTTTGGTTAATTTAGTTACTAAATAGGCTTACTCTTGGATTAGGCTTATTTTTCTTGTTGTAGCATATTTTAGAATCACTGACACTTTTAAGGCAGAGAATCATAATTGAAGAGAAAGTAATTTGCAGCACTTGTCAGATACCCAAAATTATGTATTGCATAATAGTTATAATAATGTGATGAGCCAATCCAGTCCTAGACAGTGAGTATCGCTGATGGTATGTACAGAGTCCTACACAAATACACTGACATCCTTCACACAGGAAGCCCAAGTGTCTGAGTGAAAATAGTGGAGACGAGGGCGGAGGTGAATCACATCATATCCTCCAAAAGGGAAAGTGTCTTAACAACAAAAGTCGAAAACCACAAGGATCCCAGACATTTTCTTTCCTGGGTATTGGACCGGACTTAGACATGAAGTGGGCCTACCTTTTCCAAAACGTTTTTTCCCTCCGGAGGCTGGTCAGCAAAACAGCACAAGAACAGCTCAGCCAGTTGGATTGTGAAATAGGAGAAGAAGGCGAGGTATCGTACAATATCTGAGGCAATCCCCTGTGAAAGAAGAAAAAAACAATGTAAGGACGGCTGAGCAGCGATTTCACATCTAGAGGCCAAAATGGTTAGCTTTCCCGCTGTGCACACTATCAAAAACAACAACACTACTTTGACAAATCACACGACATCCTGTGGTAAAAACCCATTTATCTTGACTGCGGCTTGTGTGCCATTTCACAGCCGCCTCAGTGCCAAACTCATTTTACTGTTTCCCCATGTTTACATTCTCTATAGCAGCAGAGGATATGGTTTATATGCCAAGATCACACACAAATAAAACACATCTGGCATCTTAAAACTAAATCGGGTTCAAGTCTTTAACTTTATGTTGATGAAACTAAAGGTTACCTCATAGTCACGCTATGATTCTGCAGAGTTGCGTAGTACTGATTTGGCATTGGATTGGATTGGATTTTTTTTTTTTTTTTTTTTTTTTTATCTAATCATGTAGTACAGTATAATTTTACATTATAGATACAGGACTAGTGCATTTTTGGCTACTCCACCCAGATCTGTAGGAGGTATCTGTAAATTCTATAAGGTCCTTGATGTTTTTGCAAAGTGGCTCTGCTTACTTTCATTCAAGGGAGCAGCTGCATATTAGCCCCTATTGTGAAATGTAGAACTGCCATGTTATTCTTGACATACAGAAAACTGTGTGATTTGGCTCACATATTGTTTACCGCAGGGTCAACACCACCACCACAGCCGGCTTGTTATGCAGTAATATGGGTGTGCATGAAAAATCGTTCGCCATAGTAAACACTAAAAAATGGCTTTTCAGTGAATGTGTCTCACAGTGCCCAGAAAGTCCAATATGAGGGGCCAAATGGATCCGGCCACATATTGAAAAACAGGGTCAGGATGGCAGGACGTCGGTGGGGAAAATGTAGGTCAAGGGACTAAGAGAGGGTTTACAAATATGAACTCTGTCAACTTGAGCATTTCACACAGCAAAGAAAATGCACTCTAAAAAGTACTGAGGTGAGCCATCCATTGTCACTTTGTTTGTCTCTGGGACTTTATTGCAGCATCTCATTGTTTCTTGAAAGAGGTATCAAGCATATCAAATAGTAAACATACAAAGTATGAACACATATTTACCCTGCAATATTTCAAATATAGACACACTAAGGAACTGCAAGGCCCTAGATGCATTTTGTACATTTCGTTCATAATTCACGTGATTCTTAAGAGGCTTTCAGAAAAGGTCAAGACTAAATACAAGTGAAAACATTTTTAGTTTTTTGGATTAAGAGAACCAGAATGATTTTAAAGTGTGGATCTCCTTTTACTCTGTATCTGTAACCATCTTACCATCACAAAATGCTTTGGCGTAACTCAGTAAACTTTGTCACATGAACCCATACTTTTCAGGGATGAAATCTTTATGACTGGACACGTGTGTGTCGTCTTGGCACGTGTGCTGTGGTGTGGAGTGAAAACATGTGTCTGGACTGAGAGTGGCCGTGCATCATGTGTGGATGCAGCGATTTACATCTGGCTGCGTTTATGACGGTGCAGACTCGTAAACACAGCGCAGCAGCTCCTCTGGTCTGACCCTCGGCTGCCATGTCTCACCAGCACTTATCCCAGGCCCATCATTATTCTCCCCCAAGCAGTGTGGGAACGTCACAGTCAAGACGATAAGACCAAAATATGGATAAGTGTGTGCGTTTCGGTGTTTTTTATAGAAATGCAAATGCAAGTGCACCAGGGCTGTGAGCTTAAATAGACTCTTAGCCCATGCAACAATGATTGCAGTGTCTGGCAGAGACACAGGAAGAAAAGGGAAAAGTTAAACACACACAAGCTTGACCAGAATTGGCAGTGTCATCCTCCAACACTTGGTTAACTTTAGGTTACCTTGGTCAAAATTGGGGGATGAAATAGAACTGTTTTTTGCCACAGAGTATATCTGAAGGGCTGCTCTCCTGTGTCTAGACTTTGGGTTGACAATTGTGTGGGAGACGTGATTAGATTAGATGTCTCTGCACGGTGTTTGGAGATGAAAGTTCACCAGGTTCATACCTGACAAACACCTCTCTCAGGCGAATGACAAAGCCTCACTTTCTTAATACTTTGGGCTACTCTATGCGGACAGTATATGTCTAGTATTTGTTTCAGATAATTCTAGTGATTCCTGGAGCATTTATCAAGCCCACTAAGACTATATACTACCTGTGTTCCTATATATATCCTATATAATTATAGTATGTATTGATTTGACACCATACCTCATCCAAAGCCAGTTGGATCTTAGCTCTGAGAGGCACAAGGGAACAGACGACTGCCAGGACCCAAAAGAGGAAGAGGAACACGGAGGAGCGACAGCCCCGGATCCGCTCCAGCTGGATGATGCACAAGGCCAAGATCTGCACAGAAACAGAGGAATAAAACATAAAATTATTAAAAGGTGATAAGAAAACATCTGATACAATGGTAAACAGAAGTCAAATATTATTGAAAACATGGACAAAAAGAGATTCAGGATGACACTCGTGTAAAGTACATCTTCAACAAGTGTTTACTGTGGTCCACAATAGTTTATAATCATATTTAACCTCATCAAATGTTGGTTGGTTTTGAAAAACTTCATGGGACTTCCCTGGCCACAGGCATTGAAGTGATTTGGCTTCAGTCTTAAGTCTATAAAAGTATGACACTGTATGGTTGCCCACATGCACTCCACACTCTGAGGTTGGCTACATCTTTATACTGCAATCGCATGTGAGGGAAAAATCTATATTGTTGTTGTTTTTTGTCAAACAGCACTGATTCAGTCTTTGGGTATTTAAATATGTCCTCAAAAAACTTGTATAGGATTTCAAATTCTTGGCCAAAGTAAACGTCATCCATGCTAGCTCATCACTAAGAGGGGCACAACTAGATTTAAGTTTCATATTAAAAGCCACATTGGTTACTCTGGGCTACAGTAGTGTCTTCTTATAAACTGGTGGTCAGATAATTATATATGCTTTTTCTTTGCATGGTATTTGGTATTACAAGGAGATTTGTAATGTTTTCTGTATGATGCCAGGGATGAGATAGGTCAATAAAAACACAGTGGTTTTCATATATACACACCACAGACATAAAGCTTGCTTTGTTGGTGTAGTGGCATTTTCTACGTGTGATACTTTCTTTGTAAAAGGAGAGAGGGGCTATAGCCAGCTCGACAGTCCACTCAGAGATGAATGTAGATGGACAGACTCTCACATTCATGCTTATGGGGAATTTGGAGTGTCCCGTCCACCTGAGTCTCAGGAAGCAAAAGGCACAACTGAAGCGATGAGCGCACAGTCCAAGCACAACCAGCCAAGAAATATATGCAACTGGCAGCTGTAGACTAGATATGGTTTGTTTTAGTTTTAAAGTTTTATAACTAACCTTGGATTACCATAATAATTTTACCAATCAAATAATAATCATTGTTCAAAGCTTGAATTCAATTTTCACCAAAGGAAAAATTATGGTTTGACTAAATTACCCCAGTTATCATCTATAGTACCATAATGCCAATTAGTAAAGGTTAATCCTATAATTAAATAATTAATTATAGGATTAACTAATACTATTAAATGTATTGCTATTAGTATTATTATTTTGTTACCTATTAACCTAAAGGTAAGATTATTATTATTGTGTGCGATTAATAATTAATAATAGAGGAATAGTGATTATTGTGTATAGTAGTAGTACAGTAGTAGTAGTAGTAGTAGTAGTAGTAGTAGTAGTAGTAGTAATAGTAGTAGTATTACTAATAGCAGCATAGCTTCTGTATCGCTAAGTTGTTACTTGCAGCTCTACTGTCAGTATATTTATTGTTCATCTAACTATTTACTTACTACTGACAGTCAGAAGTTGTATAACCATGTTTTTGTCAAAGTAAACTACCTGATGGATTAGACAGTCACTATTCGTCTAGACTGCAGGGACATGGTGTATTGTACATACAAAGCCTGAGGGTATAGTGCCCTATATTCAGGCCCTAATTTAGGTAAAATGTACAGCTAACCTTGGGTCAGCATATGAGGTCAGGTGGTGCTATTTCCAGCTTCATTCAGACTGGTCTTATTGCAGTAAAACCATCAGCCATCTGTTTGTGTGAGTCAGTGGGTGGAACGAGGCCCATCACTGCGCCCCAAATCAAAACCCACCTTATAATTATATGGGATGTGTGCAGTGCTGAGGAAGTAAAGGGGGTTTTACGTCATGGTATGGCTGATTATAGTCAATGTCATGCATGTACATCAATACTATTTCGTTTGTGGCTTGAATGACTTGGGCGAAGCTGTTCCCATACGTTCAACAAAACAAGCTGGTCAGGAACAAGGGCACAGTGTTCCCAGTCTGTGCCCAGGAAACTGGCGAAGGTGGGTGGCTGCGATCAGCGTCTACAAAATTATATGCTTTAATAGACAAATAATACAAGTGAGCAGATTTGAATGCAAGTCATGCGTCCAAACCAAGTGCCTCCATAAAAATATATAGGCATCCCAAAATATATGCTCTTGAAAAATGTTGGCCAAGACAAGCAACGTTCAGTGTATTTTTACCTAAACACATGCTTATTTGCTTATGAGTCTAAGAAGACCACAGGTGAGCCACCCGTCTGGCTTGGAGAGAAAAAATAAAGAAACTTTGTGAGAAAAAGTTATACACATCAGCACAGTGGTTCAGCTTTAGAAATGCTTTTGACATCTAAGGTTCTTCATTTTCAATAATCCTGTATTTCTTTAAAATGGAGATGTGCAATTAAACATGTACCTATGCCTGTCACGAACACAATTTGAAGCATGATATACTGCTATAGAGAAATATAATGATAAACGATAATACTGAAACTACTTTATAGCACTCTCACAAAGCAGGATATTCCCAGTAAACCATTTTTAAACACACTGTATCATTTAAAGGCCTGAGTTGCAACTAAAAAATAGCAGAATGAACTACTAATTAGCCATAGAAGTTATTTAGTCAACTACATACAGCTCATATCTTACTAACTTACTAACTAAAATAACAAAAATCTCCCCATTATTGCAAAAATCTACAGATGATAAATACTGAGCCCAAAAATATATTGTTCCAGCTTTTATATATTGAACGATAAGTCGATATTGTAATTATCGTGACAGGCCTAGGTGTGCCACCCATGTTGTCAGCACCCCTTGGTTTTAGTCTACTATCATTTGAAACCTGCCTAAATGAGTGGGATCAATAATTCATTTGATTGCATACTGGCCCTTATGTTGTGTATTCCACCCATGTGCCACCCAAATGCAGGGACATTTGGTCTCAATTATGATGTTGATGGACAAACAATGTTCAGTTGTAGAGTTTACAAAAGGAGATCAGGGTGTAACTGTTTTCACTGTATAAGATGTTGTGTCTACACGTGGATTTGTAAAACCACGCCAATTGGCAGCTGAGATTTCAAGTTCAAATCGTTGGGTCAACTGCATTGTGTATAATTGCCTTTGTAGATGCACAGGCTGCTGGAAAAACTATAATTTAAATTAAATCATATAATTCGTCAAGACAAGTCAAACCACTAAAGAGCCACTTGCTTTACATATTGGACACGAATCAGGAGTGAATGAGCAGGGCTAAATGGACACACGCTCACTGTCCAGTTCACATTCACAAACAAGTCTGTAGTGGTCAGCCCGGCTGTAATCTGCAGCTCTGTGACAAAAGCAAGATATATTTATGAATGGACGAAGATATTTTAGGGGAAAGTTGAATGTCGTTTTAGATGGATCTGCACAGCATTAGCATTTTCACCAATTATCTCACATGATATAACAATGGCATTTTTACTTCTACTGCGTTTGCCAGTACTGTATGTTGGCAGATTCCACATGTTACAGTAAGTGATGTCAGTATATATGTAGCTCTCGCCTGATGAGCCATGGTCAAACACAGACTGCGTTTACAGTGAACTGTAATGTTTGCGTTCCCTGCACCGCCATAAATCTGCCCCTGTTGGGCATCTTAGCACCTCCATGTTTAGCCAACAAACTGTGTCACATTATTCTGTATTCTTTCCTTTGTTTGCACATTCAGTTATACAATTATAACTGGCATTACAAAAGTATATTGCCTATGGATGTTATGTTTGCATTTTTTATGTAGTTTGACACAGTTAAGAGTGCAGGCCTGGACTTACAACTGTCATGCTGCGAATGATGGGGCTCAGCAGAAAGACCATGTGCTGCTGGATCTCCTGGCTCCTCTCCAACAGGATGTAGAAGAACTCCACAAAACCAAAGGAAGCCAGCAAAAACCCCAAAACCTGGACACAAGGCATCTCAATGACAGACTGCCAAATATTTCTACAAAATGATATAACATTTTAAAAGGTACGTGGGTCTTAAAATGAACAGGCAGTTCCTCACCATTTTGGCCGTGCAGAGGCCCGACATCCTGATGCGTCCACGGTCATGGCAGTAGAGGTGAAGGCAGTAGAAAGGTGCCAGGAGCCAGAGGTACAAACAGGGCACCCACACCAGCACTGTGTTTTGAAAGCACTGCGTCAAGTCAGGGTTGGCCGTGTACCAGGTCCGGTTCCAGTCCTGGAGAAAACAGTTAGTGAAAACAATTATACAGTTGTAACATGTTGGATTGCATTCAAAATCTGCTAGTATGATTCTAGTATCTGTGGATGGCTTTAAACCTGCGTATACCCCCTAATTACGCTTTCCGCATTTGGTGACAATAAAGAAGGTTAAAAGCCTAAAAACATAGAAACGAAAGTTAAACTGTGATGTAACATTCAGCCCTTGAAAGACAGCGGGCAAGTCCCCAGTCCCAGGGCCAGACTTGGTGCTAAGTTCGTTTGATCCACCACTGCAATGAAACCACAGTCAGTCAGTGGAGGAGCTGTGTGCCGGTGCCAGGGACTGCTGGAAAGAGTCATCTTTACTAAAAAGCTGAGTCGGTAAAGGGTTTTTCTGACCACAGCTTGGGGTGGTTTCTTCATTTCATTTTAGCCAGAATGTAAAAGTTTGTGGTTGAGGATTACACTAATAATGGAGGTCATAAACAACAGGCAGACAAGGTGTGTTTAGTAAAAAATTATGTAACAGTGGGTACAGGGGTGGACAAAAAATTGTATTGGCCCAAGTTATTTGTTGTTCCATAGTTCCCTTGTTTTTCGTCCCTCTGGGCTAATGAGGAGCTGGTGTCTGCCCTGTGGAGTCACCACAGGAAGTGGTTTAACGCTACATGCACCACAGGGCCAGCAAGTACACTGATACTGAGGGAGAGTGGCCACAATTAAGGACGGCTGCAGGAGTCTAAAGCAGCCATAGACTTATTTGTTGATACACAGATCTCATCACTTACAGGCAATAGCAAGATGTCACAGCTTGTATAGTGATTAATAATCATCAAAACAACCACTTCAACACTGCTTCTGAATCACTGATCTGACTGGAATATCCCCGATTTAAAATAAAGTAAAGAAAGTTACAGAGCAGAGTGTTCACTATTAGCACCAATGTGACAAAGACATTTATCAGAGTGAGTGAGTGGGCAGACTCTTTCACAGACCCCTCTGACTCCTGGCAGAAGCAGAACCAGGGCACTTTTATGTAAAAACTTGGACATGATAAATGCTCTATAAGCACTTTCCTCTGATGCTGTTAGAGAGAACTATTAGATGCATAAGTGCTGCAAGAAGCTCTTTTCCCTAACTAAGATGTGAAACTTAACAAGGGAGACCTTTACTGTACAATACTGTATTCACTTGTCCTCTTAACCCCCTCTAAATACAGGCCAAGAGTTGTATAGGATAGGCTATAAATCATAAAAACGTGCATGTACAATTTAGCTCACACGTGTCTATTTTTGAAAACAGCAGTATAGTTCTATAGGAGGTTGTGACCCAGTTATTTGAATGGCAGTAATTTCACAACTTATCAGTCATCACTTGTGGCAGGTCTACCTATATTATTGCTATTTTAAAATGACATGATAGCACAGAGTCAGGCATAAAACAACAGCAGCTTCCTGTGCTTTCATGTTTCTGGTACAACTGCTTTGATTGGCTTGGGGTTACATCAGTGCACGTCAACATTGAAGCAACTCTTTAACAGTAAACAGTGAGTCAGTTAGCATTGGCAGCATTTATAATATGTGAAAGGTTAATCACAAAAATGAATAAACTGAAAGTACTTGTAGCCAACGTGAGAGCAAAACATCTGTACAAACAACCTAGTGATGAATGCGCCGTAGCTAAAAGCATGTAAAATGTACTTTAAAGTTAACAAGCATGTTTTACTTTCTCAAAGAATGCTGGTGTGCTGTTTGCACTTGAAGCTTTGCAGAACAAGCGGTAATGAGAACCACAGCTGAAAAGGCAAATATATGACTCAATATTGCAGATTTGGAGCTAGTTCAGATTGAAAATGTGAAGATGTGCTAAATCTATAACATATTTTCTAGCAAACAACTACATACTAACCTACTGATGATTTTGGAGCATCTCGTTGAGCCGAATCAGAGAGCAGACAAGGGTATGAGCAAATGCAACGCTGACTGACATCCAAGGACAGTTTAGGTTACGTTTCTAATGCACTAACGTAGGTAAAGAGTGCAAACTGAGAAGGTCAGTGTATGCTATGGTGCCTACTTGCTTCCTTTCTGCAAATCAATATCACACAACTGGTGCCACTGTCTATAATGATGCTAAATGAACTTCAAAACAGGCTGCAACAAAGTTGTTTCAAAGCTTAAGATGCTAAAGAGGCTAGTGCTAGTTAATAGTACAAATCAATGAAATCTATTGTGCTGTTGCTAGTTTTGCCAAAAGGTCATCTGCTGGTCAAACTATGTGGACATCTGCATAGAATTTTCTGCAGTGATATAAACAACTTGACAACACTTAGTTTGTTTGTTGAACTCATGACTTACCCACAAAGGGTCCAGGCCACTGAGTCTGCAAAAGGCATCCATCCACTCTGCGCTCCTTCCTCTCTGATGCTCACCGGTTGGTCACACTTTTGGCTATAGCGTGGCTCAGTAAGTGACTACAGAGTGTGTGTGGACTTCTCCTCTAGTCAGTGGTAGTTAGCTCCTGTCTGTCTGATGGGTGGCTGCAGCAGGGTCACTCTATGTTTATTAATTTAAATTGGCTTGCCTTTACTAAAACATCTTCTTTCAATCAATGGAAGTCTGTCTCTAGTGTCTGAACTGCTGCTGGCCTAAGATCCTGTGTCTTACTGAGTGTCTCTCTGTCTGCTGGCCCTTTATGTCGTTGTTGGGTGGGTGGAAATATTTCTCCCTCTCTCCCTCTCTCTCTCTCTCCCTCTCTCTGTCACTTTTACACACCCCACTTTTCTCTTGGATTTTGATCAAAACAGCTCCACAGCTTCACTCCCCTCAATAGGATGACACACACACACCCAGACAGACTCCTCCCACTTTCACCCGCTGCCCCTCACCTCCTTTAGGGCTCTCTCTCCCCTCCTCTCTCTCCCCACAGCCTAAACCCAGCCGTCTGACCACACAGTATCTGTTTGTGTACAGACATACCTTTTAAATTCAGACTAGCGACACTGGGATAATTGCCATCCCTTTATAGTCACTCACTAAATTCGCAACCAAGATATCAGCAGCCTTGGTCAATGTTGTGTGACAAAGCTAAATGGGGTTTTGGGAGCAGACACAGAGCTGCAGTTATCCAGAGTTTAACCTGTCACATGTACTGTCTGGTATTGCTTAACAGGGAGAACTTGCTGATATGGAAATAGCAGACTATTAGTCATTTAGTGGTACGAACATTTGCTGTGTAAGTGGAAAGTAAATTTTTAAAAATAACCAAGTGAGACTATGGATTATGCATTGGTCTTAATCATTAGTGGTAATTTAAAACAGTTCGTCTGGAAATTAACCCAAAAACCAACACCACCAGGCAGAGCAAGCAGTAACAAAGCAAGAAGGTCTTGGGTTTGATTCCTGCCCCTGTTTCAATCTAAAACATGCACCACGGGCCGGTCCTTCTACTAAGCTGTCTCGACCAAGAACTTACTGAAGATTTCCAGGTGCAGCATTGTGGGCATGGCTCCTTTCACAGTTTGTCACAGTGGCCTTGAAGGTCAAAGGCAGATTTATGTTTTTAAAGTGTTTTCCAGGAAAATTGTAAAAAACAAACTCCAGTATTGTCATCTTGGCTGGTGGATTTTCGTACATGAAACATGGATTTATTCTGTTTTGGTTGCACACAAGGGAAAATTCAGCAACAGCTGCTCAGGAAAGTCTGACAAGTCTGGAAGGGACTAACAGCATCACCAGGATCACAGCAAAAAGGCAGACCACCACAGTCCTGAGTCTGGCCAAGAGCAAATGAGATTATTATTCTTTTTAAACGTGACTCATCTCTCTCTCTTTGGCAGGCAGGTGGCTCTTTCAGCCTTCTCTGCTAAAGACGCCAAACTGTACCAATTATGTAACATGTATCGAACATTTTTAAGGTAGATGAGCAGCTGATGAAAATCAAGTTTTAGGGATTTTAAATCTGAATAAAAGTTCAAGAATTATGTGTGACCTTTGTAGAGTTCGATTCATACTGGCCTCTTACTTGACCAACATACTATAGTAAGTGCTTAAAAAAACATGGGTCACTGGACATAATGTAACTGTCAGACGAACCTAAACAAATGAACACCTCTGGTCTGACCAACTATTGTGTTATGTCTCTTCCCACAGGGAGAACTGAGTGCTGCTTTCACCAAGAAATGGACCGTAACACCTCAAGAGCTGCACCACAGTGTGCGTGGGTGCAATGTTTACAGTGCACCTTTTGTCCCAAATAATACTGTCAAAAAAAGCTTGGCCCAGTTTCTGTTTTAGCTCATTTAAGAGACGAGCTCCAATCTCTGTGGCTTTCGCTTGTTTGTGTTTTCTAATCAACAGTAGACACATGTCAACATCTGGAGCTCAGGTCTGGTTCAGGCAGACTGTTTCAGGGGCCTCTGAGAACATTATGTCAAGTGGGCCCCTGTGGTGTAGCCGGATCATAGTTACATGTGTTGTATAGGTCACAATGGAAATACGAGTAACTGGGTTCATAAAGTACAAAATGAACATATGGCTTTGTTTTCTGATCAGGAGAAATAAGGTGGTTTAGTGCCTCTCCTGCTGCTTCCAGAATAAATTTAACTGCCGAGGTTTCTCAGCTGACAGGATCTTAATTTTGTGTTGCAATAACTAAGGAAAAAAAGTAGCAAAAAAACAACATGGACTAGTGCAACTAAAAGCTGTGCAAACCGCTGGTACAGGCCATAGACTATGGTACAAGCCCAGGGCGGTGAACATACACAAACATATACACATCTGGCGTGTAAATAAGAACTAAATCTGAAATCTGCCAGGCCATGGTCAGACAGCAGACTGTTTACCCAAACGCTCTGGGGAGAGGCAGCACCCAGCACCCAGCAGAGCGCACCCAATGTGGGTGTGTGGTGTGCAGTACTGGTGGTGATATCCAGAGGGGTGTAGAGGCTGTGGGGGTGGAGGTGCCCAGCCAGCCCGTGGTGCAGCAGTGGTTAACCAGTCCAGGTCACCTACACTTCCTCTGGCCTCTCACTGCTTGGAGGAAAAACAGTCTAGTCAAAATAATAGTGTCATTTTGGCCTCTTACGTTGATGCTGGCAAGACAAATTTAGCAACAGCAAATCAAAAGGAAGGGCTTAAAAACATCAAAAAAATCATCTGCTTGGTGCATGAGGCTTTAAGACACAGTCTTAAATAAGTGGAGTAGCTCCAGGACGGCTGTAAATTCAGATGTGCCAGCCTACGCAAGCAATTATAGCTGGGCTTAGCTCTGACGCTTTTCCCCGTTTTACCCACAGATCTATCTTATCCTCAGGCCCACAAAGAGAACTCAGTCTAGTCTATCTAACGTTCAAACGTGTGACCTGCTCCAATTTAACACACTTCAGGCATACTCACAAGTCTCGAAAAGTGATACAGGTTAGGGCTGGGCGATATAGCCTAAAAATAAAATCTCAATTTTTTTGTACACTTTGAACAATTACGATTTTAATTGATGTCAGAGCAGAGACTGCTCTTTCAAACAGGGCAAGTTTTTTACATTTTCATTTCATTCCTATCATTGCTCCATAATCCTGCTCTGCAAGTTAGAAAGTCAGTCTGTTTCATAACAGTCCTCGATTTAACGATTTTGCAATTTTTCAAAATTTCAATTATTAAAAACACGAATTAATCAAATTAATTTGATTAATTGGCCAGCCCTAATACAGGTCTAAAAGTACGCATCACTGTGAAGAACTGCTCATTCACAACTCAGATCATCATTTATATTTAGCAGAGGTCATTGCTAAAATGATTGTGCAAAATATGTTAAAAAAATACTGTTAAGAAGTATGTTCCTCAGGGGTAACCTCAGAACCATAGGATTAAGTTTAAAATAACACTTTGAGATTCTTGGAGAACACAAAGAAAGACTGACACAGACTATTCAAAGCTCAGACCTCTTGTTACAAAGAGTATAACAGCCACTTTAGACATACACTCATATTGGAATCAGGCATTGGCTCCAATGCTGGATCACGTGTATGTTCCAGGATAGGTAATCTCAGTTTAGTACTCATTTCCTGTCAACCACAAAATAATGTTGGCACAGCTGTTGCAGTAGATAAAAAACATGGTCCAACTCTATGTTTTGGCACTGATCAAGGTGAACAGTAGTGTGTTCTTATAGCACAACTACTTCACGTGCTATAGATGTAGAAGGGCTCATTTACCATGAGTGGGACTTGCCAATGGAATTTTGTTGAAATGTGGAATGACAAATTGCATAACTTTTTTAACACAAATTGCTGGTCTTTTCTGTGACATGGCTCTCACCCCAGTGCATAAAAACCTCAGACTCTGTAAAGATGCTCTTTCTGTTTCAGACAGTTCATTTCTGGCTGTTATTTTCTCATCTCCACTGAAGCTCGAGGTGTCTGAGCGACCCCGGGCTGTGATTACTCTGAAGAAAGCCACCAAGGCCCATCACACAGGGTAGATGTGGTGCATGGCTGGATATGGCTTTAACACACCCACCTCTCAACAATGTACTCTATGCATTTCCTGTCTGTTTACTCTGGTATTATGTCACCATTACTGTACTCCTATTCCTACTTTTCTGCCACAAAATATTTGTATGAATTTGTATTATTTTTATTACGTTTAAAAATAATACACATTGGGTCCTTAGTTAGTAGTTGCAGTATAGTTGCAGTAATACTAGGCAACTCTGCCTAGTCTGCAGCAGCACAAAAGAATGCTTTTTCTCATTGTATCCTATTCTTACAACAATGGGTCTTAGTTTTGAGATAATAGTGTATTATTACATTATCATGTCCATCAGAGCTTTTAAAACTCAAAAACATATACAAATCTAATAGCTTTCCTTCTTAAAAAAAAATTATAAATTAGCCATTGTTTTCAGGTGTTTGTTTATTACACAAAGCAGGCTGTCTAATGCCTCCGGTATTTCAACTGCCTACAAAGCACTGTGACCCCTCAGGCCTCAGCATAAGACACAGATACAGTGACAAAACTATTTAGATTATGGGCTGATTTGACTATGACACAACAGACATCAAATAACTGAAATAATTAATTCATATAATGACTAGGATTGGACTAGGATTTGAATAGGAGACAAGTGTTTATAATTGAGAATGTCTTTTATGGACGTAGTATTATAAGACTGTCTATCAAGGGCATGTGTCAGGATATGCCAAATAAATACCATTATTTTGATTAATAGCCTTTGTCAATTACACATGGCCGTCTATGCAGGAGGGTATACGCATATATTCCAAAATACAGCATTAGGCCTATATATGTTATTTCATTTGTGAGTTTGAGTGAGTGTGGAGTCTGACCTTGTCTATCAGAGTAGAGCTTCAGGTTTAGACAGGTCCTAAACAACGAATAGACACTGGACATGAGCCAGCAGGTCACAGCACGACTCCTCTGCAGTCAAAACCTAAACATATTCATTTTGGTTCTGTTGACTTTTTGCCCACGCTTTGAGTAAAAACATGTGATGTTGCAGTGCAAGCAGAAATTACGTTAAACAATTACTACAGGTGTGTGATTTATTTATCCATCTGTCTGGAAAAGTGGAGATTTGTGGATGTGCAGCTGTAATCCTTAAAAAAGGTCTCTCTTGAGTAAACACAGCACAGTTACTTAAGAGTGCTTAATAGGATGTCGTGGTTTCATTCTTAACTCAAAACAGATCTTCACAGATCTTAAATAGCAGCAAGTGGAAATCAACGGGACGCTCCCCTGAGACTTGTTGGCCATAAGCTGCGTTTTTGGCTCTCCTCTTAATAGAGCATGGAGCCGAACGCCCACTCACTCCAGGCCATTGTGACGTACGAGCCACCAACTCATCAACAGTCATCCCAGTGAAGTGGTAAGACAGCCATCAACAAAAACAATTCCTCTCTTAACTTGCACTGTAAACTTAGCTTTCTAAAAATACTTCTTGGACAAACTAAGTGGGAGTCAAGGATTATGGTTGTCAGTGACGTTTATTAAGAAATCCTCCACTCCCTACGCACTGTAAAAACATTCCTCTACGTTTTAGGCTGGAAAACAAATGGCATGAGTACAATGTGGTCAAAACATGTAGTGATGACTAGCACTTTTTATACCATGGGCTGTTTTTGTTGTTATAACATTTTTTATATTTATACCGCAAATAATTGCCCCAGCGCCAGCTTTGCTATTCATTTTATGTCCTCTGAAAATATGACATAACACTTTAACATGGCCTTGTTTTCCAATAACAACATGGGTTAATATATTCTCTTCAAGAAAAGGGTCATAAAAAAGTATAAAAGCACTCACCAGTTCCCCACTGCCAACATGGTATATCTATATTTCAAAGTATATTAATCATGCATTTGATTTATATAGCACTTTTTTGGACACTCTAAGACGCTTAACATTGCATTACATTGCATTCACTCCACACGCTGTAGTGGTAAGCTACTACTGTAGCCACAGCTGCCCTGGGGTAAACAGATGGAAGTGAGGCTGCTAATCCGCTCCATCAGCCAATTCGACCACCACCAATCACTTATACACACGGCATTTATACTAGGCATACTGGGTGTAGTGTCTTGCCTAAGGACAAAACAACAGTACAAACTAGAGTGACCACTGCCCTGAGCGGTCTCCCATCCAAGTACTAACCAGGTCCAAACTTGTTTAGCTTCCAAGATCTGATGAGGTTGGGGATTCTCAAGTTATATGGCAATTATACATTTTTCTAATAAAATAAAGCCAAATACACTACTTCACCTCTACTTTAATATTCTGATTTAACTACAAATTCTATACACTTCTTCCACCATGTTAATCTTTATTCTAGCCTGCACTTTGCTCTTACTGAATAAGAGAGTTCAAAACGTGACTTCCGGACAACCATATAGGATTAGTCAGTCAACGAGAGGGAGCCACATCCTGCGGCCAACAGGAAATGCTAGTTAAATGACGGGTCTTGTAGCTAAAGTGCTGCTTGTCTGGCCATCACACCCTGTAAATGAATTGTTTGACTAAATTTATCCACTTCTGTGTTTGGCATCATGTGTATACAGTTCTCCTTAGATCTCAATGTAACCAGGTAATTCATATAAACACTCTTCTTTATATAAACCTCAACTTGCCTTAGAGGTGCAAATCTAATTCCTGTACTTTAAACTTACTTTCCCAAACTTGTTTACATGCTCCCATTGCAGTCTCGTGTGTTTTCTCTATTGACCTCCTACCAAAACTACCTATTATCTAACTGCTTCATTCAGAAAATCACTCCACAACTTGACAGTGATTGCTTGAACATGTGCCAGCTCTGTCTTTCTTTGGCATAAGCAGCACTTTAAGGCATTATCTTATCCCCTCGTAAAAAATCACACAGGGCACACAGCCAGACAGACAAGGGCCATTTAACTTGTACCAGACAAGGCTAAATTCACTCTCCGATGTCCATGAAAAAACAAGCGGGGACTTAACTTTGTCTTGAATGGGCAACAAGATAAGTGTAAACAATTCAATAATAGAGTTAGGTGGCTTTGCGGGAGACATCGCAGATTTTCAAGTAATAAAATAACCCTTGATTGAATGAGTTTTATGGGAAAAACTCTCTTTAACAAACTATAAAAACTTGTTTGCTCACAATGTTACATAACTTCATTTCTCATCTTGAACAAATAACAGCATTAATAAAAAGCAACTACTCACCATGTTAATTTCCAGTTAGATGCCTTGTACTCCAATGTTAAGAACGCCCAAGTACAAATATCACTAGCTAAATTTACAACATCATAAATTAACCAAAATGGCCATAAACGTGCAAAGCATCTGCCCAAAGGCAACACAGCAAACCACAAGCACCTCTGGACACTTCTGCACTTTTTAACTTAAACTGAATAAAGGAGGCAAATGGTAATAACAATGGCTAACTTACATTTGCAATGTTCCATGTTATTTCTGAATTTTTTCCCTTAATGGATCAAAATTTAAACATATCAGTGGATGTTATCAATGTTATGTAGGCCGAGTAGGGCTGTGCAATTAATCAAATTTTAATGGAGGTCTACAGCATATCCTGTCCGTAAAAGCATGTGGTTTGGAGCAGAGCCTCATAACTTTGGAGGAAGACACTGGACTATATTTAAATCCTCCCAACTAGAAATTATTCAGTGCAAAATTGAATCAAAATAAATCTTTCTTAATTTATCTCATTAACCCCTTGTGGACTGAATCAAATCCACTGAAGTTTGTCCCATGAGCCACACTTTGGGTACCCCTGGTGTAATTTTATACTTTTAAGGACCCCAGGACTACTAAAAGCCTTGTTAGCCAGCCCTCTTTGTAAAGTATTCCTATGCTTTAAAGCAAGTTTGGCTAGTCAGGATGAGGAAGACAGGCAACAACTTTGTGGAAGCTAATAGAGCTACTGAACTTCTTTCATGCTATGCCTGGATAAACAAATGTTGGGTTTATCAGCAAGATCATCCACCTATGAGTAAAACTATATGCAAAGCACAGCACGCAAAAGGGCAAATAATATAAAAAAAAAAAGTTATATTATTATGAATAAATAAAAAAGAGACAAATGCTAATGGGGGGTCTTAATAAATACATACACAAAGGACTTAGCAATCCTTTTACTATATCCCTTTAGGCAAAACACTCTTGTCATAGCACTTGCTTGTTGGGAGGGGCAATTGGCATAAAAGAGAAAATAAAAAAGAATTAATGGGGGAAATATAACAGTGGGTGGATCTTCAAGTCCATTTAAGGCACCAATGTAATTAGCTTCAAACCTTAAGTCAAGAATTTGTTAAGGACAATTATGAGTCCAATTATGAGCGCAGACACACATACATTTAAATCTTACAATAAATTCACACAGATAACTGTCACAAAGCCAGCTCTGGGTGTCCTGCCACACTAGGCCCTATGAGACAAGACCTATCATGTCTCTTTTTAGTGAGAGCAGACGTTGTTGACGCACTGAGCCCGCGTCCCACCACAGCTATGCACCGTCTGGCCAGAGCCTCGGAGCAAGGGTGTGCAGACTACAGGTCCGTGGATGCATGCAAACACCACATAAACAAAGTGAAAGCCACATATGCATAAAGGTGCATACATTTGAGCTTCACTCTGGTTGTGGTTGGTTCTTTAATCCATTTGTCATGGCTCCTCTGCACTAGACCGCCTTTCCTTCTTTTCATTCCACCTCAGATTCACTAGTGCTTACCTAATGCTGTATATACTTTCACATAGAAGAGAAAGTTTGTTTTTGGAGGATGACTGGTACACCTGTCAGACGTTCTTTAATGCCTCTCTGCAAAGAAGTCTAGTCTTACCCAGACTTTTGAAAAACAAACCATCAGCACCACCTAATTGAAGAATTCCTCAGACTGAACATGAAAAAGGCACCTTAAAGCAAACAGTGTAATGATTGTCTTCTTTATTTGTTACAAAGTTATTAAGTCCAAGGTATTAGATATCTAATCAAAAGGTATAGCTGGAAGACCTTGAGGGGTACTTGGAATAAAAAAAAACAAAACAGCATGGATCTTCGTCATAGGTTTTGACATTGGATGCCCTTCCCCATGCTCTGCATTTACTCCTAATGAATGTGGTACAGGGGATTTGGCAAATGTTAAAATAAACTGTGCAAAAAAATAAATGAATCTTTCTAATTTACATTCAGTGCATTGATTTGTCTGTTTGCTTTCTTCCCAAATCCAAAGGTATATTAAGTGGTCAGGAGGACATTTATCCAGCCTGACCCTAACCCTAACCTAAGAACTGAAATCTTGTCCTCATTAGGGTCAGAAAGGACAAAAAGCAAAGCACACGTAGGCCATACTGTATAGTTGTCACACATGTGTAACCACCCACAGTCAGTCAGACAGATAGGGAAGCACACATAACCAGTGTCTCACCACAAACACATACAGACCAAACCAACACAGGGAGCAGCACCCAGAACTATCACAGCCAACAGCCGAGACACCATTCATTCCTCAGATTCCTCTGTCCCTGTGTCCTGCACACGTATTTAAGCTATAAAGGAGGAACTCATTTACACCCCAAATTTACATGATATGGCATATACAAAATATAGGTTATGTTTATAGGCAACGTAGTAAGTAAACCAACGTGAACAATTACAGCAAAATTATCCTACAGTAAAGTGTCCCAGATGAGGCACATGTTGTACAATACTGCCACCTTTAGAGAATGTGCAGTAATTTACGTAGGGATAGTAATGTACTTACAACAAAAACACAGTACTAACAAGCAGTTAGTTGGTTAATTATAGCACATAATGGCTCATATAAAATATGAAAAACCTACCTTTTTATAAATTGTATTTTGATTTTTACAACAAATAACCGTATTTTACCTGTGGAGAGCCAAGAAGGTATTCGAATCAATCAGTAGGGTTGATATAGCTGATTTTAGGGATAAGTGACGATTAATTGCGCTTCTGATTTCACATTGTCCATATGCAAATACAAAATCAACATGGGTCGCCCTGCAGTGACGTCATAACCCTGCGCCACACTCGCCTGACAGTTCAATGACAGTTGCCAAACCCTAGTTACCTTTCTTTAAGTTTAACATTGAAATTTCACAGCCATGCAGCACGCCACACATGCCGGATTAATTGTATTCGGTCCGCTTACGGTTCGACAATTTTTGAAATTCACAGGTAAGATAAAGGCTTTTTTTCTCCAAAACTGTGTTAAGTAATGTTGTTAGCTTAGCTAATGCTAAAAACAAGAGTCTATTAAGAGCCAGTAAAATATTTAGAGACGTGCTTTTATCTTGAAAAAATCGATAGAATTGGATGGCCGAAATGGACTTATTGCGCTTATTATTACGCTTAATACGCTGTGTAAGATTTAAACGTTGTTAATTATGTGCAATCTTCTCTAAACATGATCTGTTCTAGTGCCCCCTCTGGTGATGAGCTCACGATGCCATAGTGTGATCCCGCCCCCGCGAGACAGCGATGAGAAAGTGATGCTGGAGCGGATGCTGCGAGTGGACCACGCAGGTGAATACGGGGCCAACCGAATCTACGCGGGACAGATGGCAATCTTGAGACGGTCTCAGACCGGACCTCTAATACAGGTAGACCATATCAGAGTGGGGACTTACAAGTCGTGACTTGGACTCGGGTCAGACTTGAGTCTCTAACTTTGGACTTGGACTTTGACTTGGACTTTGGACTTGACTTGATCAAACGGACTAAGACTGGACTTGACTTGGACTTGAGGCCATTAACTCGGGTCTGACTCGGACTTGAGCCCTAAGACTTGAGGTGACTTGACGCTTTTCCTCAAAACATTTGACAAACAATTTGATACATTTGATACTTTTGGGGCTTAATTTTACAGGAACAAACTGGAACATGTCCCTCCCCACTCATCTGTTTATTACTAAGGATGTAACAGTAACTCAGATACTGTGATATTGTATCGTCAAATGTCTTACAATAATATTGGGAACTGTCATTATGCATTGTTTTGATGCAGCAACAGCTAAAACAGAGGGAACTGCATATACTATGATTTTTTGCTCCATTTCAGTGCAAATGAAGTAACTGTTATTATACACTTTTAAATCTTAATTCTTTGGATTATGACAGTAATGATTTGCATTAAGGTCTCGTCAAGTCGATACATATAATTTTGTTCGCCTCCCCAAAAAATCTCAAATCTCGTACCATGAGATTTGGATATTGTTGCATCCCTATTTGTTGCATGACTTTTTAAAGTAGTACAATTTAGTTTAAAAAACATATAAACAACATATAAATTACAAAAATACAGCTATATTCGGAACTTTGGTTTAAGGACTTGAAATGACTGGAAGCTCAAAAAAGAGGACTTGGGACTTGGCAGTCTTTGACTTGGGACTTGACTCGGACTCATGTCCAAACACTTGAGACTTCCTTGAGACTTGCAAAACAACAACTTGGTACCAGCTCTGGACCATATGCATTATAGAGGTGTTTACAAATTGATTTCAACCTTTGTGTGTTTGTTTGCTTTGTTTGCCTCTAAATTATAAATACATTCTTCTCTGGTTACAGGAAATGTGGAATCAAGAAAAGAGGCACCTTGAAAGATTTAATGAAATACTTGCTGAGAACAGAATTCGCCCCACAGCGCTTCTTCCTCTGTGGAACATTGCAGGATTTGTTTTAGGTTTGTTTTGATTACATTAGTTCAGTGCAAATTATAATGAGTTAGACTAGAAATAAACATTGTTATATTGCTCATGTAATTGGTTTACCTACATTGCAGGAGCATCTACTGCCTTACTGGGGAAAGAGGGGGCTATGGCCTGCACTGTGGCTGTTGAGGAAAGCATCACAGAACACTATAACAGTCAGATCAGAACTCTGATGGAGAAAGACCCTGAGCGATACACTGAACTCCTACAAGTAAGACTGCATCTTCTGCATTTTTGTGTTACAGTAAGCCAGAGGTTTCCCAAAGTAGGAGTCAAGCCCTTTGCTGGTGGTCGTGAGATGATTTTAAGATATTATTTAAAAATTGACAGCGTATTTTTTATTTAAAACAGTACATTTTTGTGAAAGTGGGCTCAATAACATAATTAAATATTCAACATTAAACCCTTTTTAACATTTGTGACGCTTCAGAAATATTAGAGCCGTAACTTTAATTTAAATTTAAAACTTAAAGTTTAGAAACCATACTGAACTGATGCAATAATGTTAAGAACAGATGCTAACCAACTCTGTGTGTGTGTGTGTGTCTCTAATAGGTAATAAAGGAGTTCAGGGATGATGAAATGGAGCACCACGACACAGGATTAGAGCATGATGCTGAAAGTGTAAGTATGTCTTCATGTCTACACTTTTATTAAATTAATACAGCTGTATACCATTTTTCTAACCCAATCTTAATTTAATGTTTAATTCTTTTCTTTATTGTAGATACCTGGATACTGGCTTCTAAAAACTGCAATACAGCTGGGCTGCAAAGTGGCAATATCTGTTTCTCAGCGCATCTAGTTACAAACATCTTTTGTGTATATGTCTCTGTCAGGTCATGTGTTTAAAGACTGGTTGCAGTGGTTGTTGATCTGATCACTAAATTGCAGCCATTGATGATGTATAACTCAAGTCATACCAGGGTCAGTGAGAATTCCAATGGCTAACTGCCGTGCGTTAATTCTGCATAACGCAGAAGGAGATCACGGTGCCATAGTGTGATCACTGCTCTGCAGCCATCGCCGTGACATCACCGGTAAACAAATGCTCCAACAAATGCTCAACCACTCTGAATAGAATGTAGGGGACTAGCTACAGCCTTTTCAGATTCACAGGTGAGACATTTCAGTTTGTAACAGCGCATTAAACAACCTGGAGAGGTGCGTTCTGTAGTTTGAACGCACTTCGCAGAGGAACACCTACAGCTCCACGATGTGTGTTAGAACTGCATACCACATACCTCCTTGTTGTTTAATGCTTACTTAAATACTGAGCATCAGAGGAATATAGTTGTCATAATGTGTGAACTTGCCAAAACTCATGAAAGCAAATACTTACATGATGCAACATGAGCCAAATGGGTATGCAGCCTTAACATCATTATATACTTTATGTGGTGTAGATTAATAGTGGTGACAGTTTTATAGCATGGTGCAACTGTTTAAATAAAGTAACAAATACACATGTTCAACTCCATCTTGGGTGATGAAACTATAAGTAAATACAAGATTGCACAGATTGCTATGCTAATGTGACTAGTAATAACCTCAGATGCTACATAAACATCACTTAATCACTGTGTTTGCACATCGTCCTTTTTGTAAATTCTTCAAGTTCTTTGAATATTGTCAGAAGGAATTTGCTGAAATATATGAGAACCTGGCAACAAGAATTTTAGAGGGCTATAAAATCTTCCCCTGTGAAGAATTGAGGTTGTAAATTTTGATACTTCAATAAAACAAATCCATAAAAGCTTTCGGATACAGGTTGTATTCCTTTTTGGCTTGTGTTTATACAGACTATTTCAGACAATCATGTTTTTGGTTAAGGCCCATTTGCACCCACTGACTGTTAACTCAGCAAATATTGCTTGGAGCATTTGACCTACTCAACAAATAAGAATTAAAACTTCTATTTGCTTATTAATTTTTACAGCCTGAGATAACACAACCTTACTTTCTAAAAATCTGTTCATTCCTGGATTGTCATTTATGAAAGTTCTGAAATGAGGAATGAGTGACATCTTAACTGGATGAAATGGAGACCCAACATGGCTGTGATGCATGTATACCTACTGAGGTAAGCGCTCCGGTTTCTACGCGCTCCATTCGTTTGGTGTCCCCTATACAAAGTGCTAGGACGACAACTGTAAAGGACAGCCATTAAACTAAATCAGGCCCTATGACAATTTCAGTCCACACTTTCGGGAGGAAGCCACACACATCTGGTTTCACCTTGTGGTCATTTTGCTTTGTTATAAATCAAGGAGATCAAGGTTTGACTAATGAATCTCCTTTTCTTACTATTAAAATAGCAGAATAATTATAATTCATCCAAAGGATTTAATTCAGACTTTGACCCCATCTGAACCTGACTGTGTACACATGATCTATGGTAGCAAACATAAAGGTTGTGCCTCACATATCTAAGTGTGAATCATAACCCATTTATTACAAAATGTGCATGATAAAAATCAGAAGAGAGGCCACTGGCTTAAACTGACTTAAACTGAGTCATTTTTTATTCTCTATTCAGGTCAGCTTTTCACATGTGAGATAAAAACACTTACTCAACGCTAAAAATAGTTAACTGTTCTACATTATGTGTATACATAAAAATACTTGTAGTGTGATGTCATACTTCAAAAGCAGTGAGCCTCAGTGAGGGCATGTTAAGGTGATTACTTTAAGTACATAAGTTAGATGGTTTATTACTGCGGTGTAATGCATATATGTATATTCACATACATGCTACATGCATGTGAAATATTTCTGTTGATTGGGGGTGTGTACAGAGAGCTGTGGCTGTGTGCCTGCATGTCCTCACCTTGTGAACTGACAACACATGATGTAAAGGCCTGACATCACTTCACTGGGAATCCACTCCCTCAAATGCAC
>KN479905.1:7277-22659 GCA_000787095.1 Periophthalmodon schlosseri
ATGTGAATATCCGGCCCGTATTCAAAGTGAACGAACAAAACGCACTACAGCACCGAAAAGACGCGGGATCAGGGGATAGGGAAAACCGAGGGAGTGGGTTGGTAATTAGAAAAAAAAAAAGATGGAATCGGAGGAGGTTCGGCTGCTCTGGAAGTGAAAATCTAATTTCTATATAATGTCATTTAAATCCGGTGATCCAGGAATTGTATTTGGAGCGGGATTATCGGAATCATCGAGGCGTGAATGCTGGAAATCTGAGGCTGTGTTTGTGGGTGAAGAGGAGAGGAGGGAGAGGGAGAGAGGAGAGGGAGAGGAGAGGGGGAGGAGGGAGAGGAGAGGAGAGAGGGGAGGGGAGGGAGAGGAGAGAGAGGAGAGGAAAGGAGGAGGGAGAAGAGAGGGGGAGAAGGGAGAGAGAGGAGAGGAGGAGGATGGAGAAGAGAGGGGGAGAAGGGAGAGAGGAGAGGAGTGAGAGGGAAAAGAGGAGACAGAGGAGAGGAGAGGAGGGAGAGGAGAGAGAGGAAAGAGAGGAGAGGAGGGAGAGGAGAGGGTGAGAGGAGAAGAGGGGGAGAGGAGAGGGGAGAAGAGGAGAGAGGGGGAGCAGAAGAGAAAAGGAGAGGAGGGAGAGCTGGAGAAGAGGAGAGGAAGGAGAGACTGAGAGGCAGAGAGAAGGAGAGATGAGAAGCAAAGGATGTGAGGGAGGGAGGAACAGAGGAGACGGGGGGGAGCAGGTTTACGGCTCCCAGGGTTCAGAGTTGGGAGATTTTTGGAGGGTGCAAAGAAAAGATGAAATCCATTTAAAATAGAATGAAAGACTGAAGCATCAGGGAGACGCTCCAAACAAACGAGTCTCAGACGACAAAGTCACAACATCAGAAACTTTGAGACATGTGACAAATGACAAAGAGTCAGGACTGAACCAGGACTGAACCAGGGCTGAACCGGGACTAAACCAGGACTGAACCAGGACTGAACCAGGACTGAACCAGGTCTAAACCAGGATTAATAATTTGGCTAATTTGGTCGATACTTTTCACTTGAATCATTTGGATAGTTTCCGTCCTGGAATTGCCAATTTCTACTGAACTAACGGCAAAAGGAGCTGTTAACTTGAAAACTACCACTTCATGACATCACAAGGTGGAGCATTTTGAGCTCTGGAGACGTGGACAGCCCAAATCTCAGTGTTTTTAAAGGATGGGTCATATCAGAGTTTTACCGGTCTATACTATTTAAATAAGTAAATAAAATAAGAATAAGTCACGTAGTAAAAATATGAAACAGAAACACTCCGTCTCGTTTGTTTACGGCGCTGGTCATGTGGACACCTGCTGCTCATATTCACATACACATTAATCACATCTTTATTTATTCCGATGCCGTTTGAACGATTCAGGAGGGACGTATAAAGTTCTTTTGAATCTCAGGTCTGACACATCGCGCAGGGTTCTGTCCTCGTAAATCCCACTGTCTCCGAGATTTCCATATCCCCAAAGACGACTTTTATTATCCTCCGAAGACATCCGCGGCACATACGCAGAATATGGTCAGTCAATATGTTTTATGTCAACGCGACAAAGAGACACCAGACTGTCCTGCTCCAGACTAGTCAAACATGACAACAGTGAGCCGCCGTACGGGTGCGGCTCAGAAATCATAATTTAACACGGAGGGAAACACGGAATTGGCACGTTTCTGACAATTACGGTGATTCGTTTGATTTGCGACCTCTTAAAAAACAAGTCTCCGTTCACATCTGAAACACGGCCTGGAGAAGAGAAGGTACAAATTTGATCTGCGAAACGAGAATCCCGTGTATTTCAGAACATGTTTGTGGAGGGTTAGCAGCTTTTGCAAAGAATAAGACCTCATGGAGACACGGGGAGGGCATCTGACACAATGGGACGTCTCAGAACATGTTTGTAGAGGTCCAGACTGCAAGATTTTTACACGGAATAAGACCTCATGGAGACACAGGGAGGGCATCTGACACAATGGGACGTCTCAGAACATGTTTGTAGAGGTCCAGACTGCAAGATTTTTACACGGAATAAGACCTCATGGAGACACAGGGAGGGCATCTGACACAATGGGACGTCTCAGAACATGTTTGTAGAGGTCCAGACTGCAAGATTTTTACACGGAATAAGACCTCATGGAGACACAGGGAGGGCATCTGACACAATGGGACGTCTCAGAACATGTTTGTAGAGGTCCAGACTGCAAGATTTTTACACGGAATAAGACCTCATGGAGACACAGGGAGGGCATCTGACACAATGGGACGTCTCAGAACATGTTTGTAGAGGTCCAGACTGCAAGATTTTTACACGGAATAAGACCTCATGGAGACACAGGGAGGGCATCTGACTCAAACTGCATTTCAGAACACGTTTGTAGAGGTCGAATCTACAAGATTTTTACACAGAATAAGACCTCATGGAGACACAGGGAGGGCATCTGACACAAAGACACATTTTGAAACATGTTTGTACAGATCTAAACTACAGGGTTAGCAGCTTTTACACAGACTAAGACCCCGTGGAGACACACTGGGGGGGGCATCTGACACAATGGGACGTTTCAGAACATGTTCATAGAGGTCTAAACTACGGTATTTTTCGGACTATAGGTCGCGCTTTTTTTCATAGTTTGGCCGGGGGTGCGACTTATACTCAGATGCGATTTATATGTGAAATATATGTTTTTTTCTTCATTATTATGCATTTTTCGGCTGGGGCGACTTATACTCCAGGGCGACTTATACTCCAGAAAATACGGTAAATGTTTTTTACACAGACTAAGACCACATGGAGACACAGGGAGGGCATCTGACACAAAGACACATTTCAGAACATGTTGGTAGAGGCCAGCAGCTGTTTGGTGTTACATTTGGTCTGGTGTCACAGTTAAAGTCTTTATGATTTGCTAATTGGAACATTTGATTTTGAGTTCAATCTTTAAGCCGTGTTTTGTAGTAACGTGGCTCAGTCTCACGCAGCACGTCTGGGATTTTTTTATTTTTTTTTCCCAAACTGTCCTATATTCTTTCCGTTGTGAAGCGTCGTCGAGGGTCAAAAAAGTGCTGTTTTATAAGTCTGATGTACAGTGGTGGAACGTAACGAAGTAAAAGTAGTAAAGTACGGTAAGTAAAGTACATTTTACAGTGGATACTTTTTACTTTTACTTCACTACATTTGAAAACAGTATTTGCTCTTTCTACTCCACTACATTTTTGAACAGGACTGAAAAGTTAAAGTATTTTTTATTATTGTCTGAGACCTGCTGAAAAGGCTGAGGGTTTATTTTTAACACGTTCATAGTTAGAACAAACAAAAATATACAAATAAAAACAGACGTAAAAAAACCCCAAAAAGGGTTTATTTTAACACGTTCATAGTTAGAACAAACAAAAATATACAAATAAAAACAGACGTAAAAAAACCCCAAAACAGTTGATTCAGTTGTTTCTGTTGAACAAAATTCAGCTCAAATCTTTATAAAAATCGCTACATTTGAAGCTTCATTAGATCTGGAAATCAGCGTGAAATACTTTTATTTTTTACTCGTCAAGTACATTTTTAAACGTACTTTAATTCTTTTACTTAAGTAGATTTTTGATGAGCAGCTGGACCCATCTCCAGATCTTGAACTAGTCTTGGTCAGGGTTAAACTGGAGGATTTGACCTATGATGTTTTTATTTTTTAATGCTAACGAAAAGCTATAGCTAGCTGCTGGCTGTTTCCATAACATCAGCTTATCTGATCTAAACGAGCCGCTGAAACACACTGGCTCTGCTTTGTCGGACGCCGCGTAGCTAACAGACTGGAACAATAAAGCGCGCCATCCTCTTTATGTCCAGGACTTGATTTTTCACAATGGACCCGGCGGTTACTCTGCAGGTCCCCGAGCGGCGGGCTAACATGCTAACGCGCTAACGCCACATCACAGGGTCTTTGTCCGGGCGTCTGACGGGCCCGAAAGCGGAGTCCTGTTTCTGCGGCGCGCGCGGTGATTGTGCTAGCGCGATTGTGCTAGGCGCGATTGTGCTAGGCGCGATTGTGCTAGCGTTATCGAGCCTCTCCCCGGTGTAAAACAGATAGCGGCGCGTGTAGGAGAAGCTAGCGTAGCTTTATCTCGCGCCGGCAGCAGACGCAGAGGTGAGAGGGCTCCTTCTCTCCAGCTCAGACCTGTTCCACCAAACACAGCCTCGCCGCAGCTGCTGCTTCTGTGGAGCCGTTTCCTGATTACGCACGACTCAGGAGAGCGACTTTCTTTTGTCTTTGCTCGAGCTGAGAGCACTGTAAAAAGAATGGAAATTACAGTTTGCCAATGAATGTTTTGAGTTGTTATAACGCATTTCGATTAACTTGGAAGAGATTTGTTTGACTTAATTTAAGCTTTTGGTGAATGTTCCTGAAATGTTCCACCTGTAATAATAAAATCATTTTGTATTTTTATTTTGTGCAGTTTTAAATAAAAACACAACAGCTCAGAGCAGTTACAATATATATTTTTTTACGTCTCGCAATTAACACAACGGCCAAGGTTTCTGGAGTCATAACCAGTGGTGGAACGAAGTAAAGTAAACGCAGTAAAGTACTGTTCTTAAATACAAATTTGAGGTATCTGTACTTTACTTTTTACTTTTACTTCACTACATTTAGGGCATCTGTACTTTCTACTCTACTACATTTTTGAACTGGACTAAAAAAGTAAAAAGCACTTATGATGATTTTTACCGTGTTCGCGGTAACATCCTGACTGAAGTTTTCGAGTTCGAGCTTCGGCTTTGAGCGAAACAAAAATAAATACACAAAATTTATGAGAAAAGTGAAGAAACTGATCCGTGTTTTTTACCGTTGACTTAAATCCGTCTCGTCTTTAGAGCCGGACTCACCGTCTCCTCTGCACCAGATGTGGCTTTGAACAGACTTTAGTACAAATACAGACCAGGACAAAGCTAACACCCACACTACACATGCTAACAGAGAGGCTAAAGCTAACAGAGAGGCTAAAGCTAACAGAGAGGCTAAAGCTAACAGAGAGGCTAAAGCTAACAGAGAGGCTAAAGCTAACAGAGAGGCTAAAGCTAACACAGGCGCAGGCGACACTGGGCCGAGAGCTTCACGACTTCACACAAACAGAGTTGAAAGTCGCAGCTTGAGTCCACAGTTTGAACAGCGGCTCTGGGGCTGAGGACTGTTTAAAAGTCTGTGCTGAGTTTTTGTGTTTCCCGAGTGTTTTATTATTTGTTTATTTGTTTACTTGTGTTCCCATTGGCTGAACCGGAGGGAAGGCAACGCAGCTCAACAGTCTCACCCAGTCTCACGTAAATTTCTCATTCATTTTTTCCATAGACTTTAAAAGAAATTCAGATATTAAGAGTTGAAAAGTACAACGGTGGCTAATCAGCTATGCGCTAACTAATGCTATCCATAACCTGGATGTTTTTAGATTTAGATAGATATTTTAATAACTTAACGATGTTTAAAGTTTCAGAAACGGCTTTTAAATACAATTATAGGTCTTGTGGTGGGTATTTACAAACACAAGTCTGTGAGGGAAATGAACTGGAAATTTACGCGTAGGCGATGGTCACTGTTGAGTCTCCCTGGGGTCCATCCATAGACTGTTTATATAAATGGACGTAGCTAACCCGCTAGCCGCTGCGTTACAAACAGGAAGTGATCATGGACGCGCTTCCGGCTTCATCGACTCGCACTAATTCACTTTCCATTGAAAAACTGTGTCCCCTCTCTCTGTACCTGCTGCTGTCAGACTCGTCGTTTTGGTCTTAAATGTTCGTATTAACCCTCTACATGATCCTGGGGTTTTTATTTCGCTATTGTGTCTGTAAATCAAGATATGAACATTAATAACAGACAAATCAGGCGCCTTCTTTCCCCGAGGACACTCCCGCTAACATTAGCAACAGCTTTGATTGACAGCGTTGCTAAGCGGCCACTCCGTGCTAAACCAGCGGTGCGGGGCGGGTGGGGCGTTAACACCAACAGCCTCGCTCCGGATTGGCTCTTTGGTTGCTATGATACTCACGGTCGGAATTCCAAATATGGAACTCGAGTTCAAATTCGCCGCTATAACCGCTCTGGCCTCGACGAGCTTCGTTTGACTGGAGCCGAACGCCGCGGGCGACGTCACGCTCACTCAGTCCACTTCTTTACACAGTCTAGGGTAAGATCACGTGGTATAATAAACAATAATAAACAAAGACTATTTCTATTAAAAATCACAATATTGTCTAAAAAGAGCTTTCAAAATGGTCGTTTGGTTTTAAAATCGGCGTCAAGCGTCAAGTCGATTCTTTACAAGGTAGTAGCGAAAAACATCTTTTCAAAGTCGCACACATTCGGAGCACTTCTGCGTCTCAGAATAGTCGCTTTGATATCGTTTCGTATTAAAAGCATGTTTGCGCCGCGCTGGGATCACAGATCTGACTGGGTAAATCTCCGGGCCCCGTGGAGACGCATTGTGTATCTGTCTCCTCTTTAACTCCGCGTCTCCTGTCCTCAGCACACGCGCCTATTCATTCACCTGTGTGTTCCGCGACCCCCCTCCCACTTCAATTACACCTGTATGAAAGCCCCCCGCCCCACGCACACACACACACACACACACACACACACACACACACACATCTGCCAAAGTTCTCTATAGAAAGATGCAGATTCTATTGGACTTTTCCGCCTTTTTTTTCCTCATTGTCGCGGCGTTGTGGAGGTAAAAGCCCAGGTGAAATCCGCCGGGGCTAATCTCGGGTTTGTGTGGGGATCGCGGCGACACGCGCGGCTCTTGTTCGCCCCGTGCGCCGCTCGCCATAGACACGGCTCTTCAGGAATCACACAGCCGCTTTGGCTCCTTCACAATCAACGTGTGCGCCTGGAAATAGAGCCTCTTCTCCGGCTTTTGTTGGATGATAAGAAAGAAAAGGTGGCAGAGCGGCGGAGAGGGGGAGAGGGAGGAGGTAGAGAGAGAGTGAGAGAGAGGAGGTAGGGGGAGGGCAGAGTGGAGGAGAGGGAGAAAGGTGGGAGAAAGAGGGAGATGCTGAGAGATAGAACGTGAGAGGGAGCGAGGATACAGGGTGAGGGGAGAGAGGGTGAAAGAGAGATGGAGAAAATGAGGGGGAAGGAAGGGGGAGAGCGGAGTGAAGGAGAGAGAGACCGAGGGAGAGAGACGGTTTGATAGATAGAAAGCAGAGAGGGAGAGAGGACAGAAGGGAGAGAGAGGGATGGAAAAAAGAGGGAGATGCTGAGAGATAGAATGTGAGAGGGAGTGAGGATATAGGGTGAGGGGAGAGAGGGTGAAAGAGAGATGGAGGAAATGAGAGAGAAGATGGGGAGAGCAGAGTGAAGGAGAGAGAGAGAGAGAGAGAGAGGGAGATGCAGAGAGAACGTGAGAGAGAGTGAGGATATAGGGTGAAGGGAGAGAGTGAAAGAGAGAGGGAGTGATAGATGGCAAGAGAGAGGGAGAGAAAAGGAGGGATAAAAGAGAGGAGGAAGGGGGAGGGGGAGAGAGAGAGAAAAGCAGAAAGGGAGAAAGAACATACGGTGAGGGAGAGAGAAATAAAAATTAGAGAGGAGATGGGGGCCCTCCCCCATCTCCTCTCTCATGCAGAGAGATAAAAAGTGAAAGGGAGAGAAAGCTGAGAGAGAGAGAGAGAGAGAGAGAGAGAGAGAGAGAGAGAGAGAGAGGGGAAAGAGAGTAGGAAGAATGAGCGGAGAGAGGGAGAGGAAAGCAGAGAGGGCATATGGTTAGGGGAGAGAGAGAAAGAAAAATGAGAGAGGAGATAGGGGGTGACCAGAATGAAGGAGAGAGAGATAGGTAGGACATGAGAGGGGGAGAAAGTATAGAGGAAGAGGATATAGGGTCAGGGGAGAGAGAGGGTTAGGGAGAGATGGAGGGAGATACAGAGAAAATGAGAGTGTGGGAGGTCAAGGTGGAGAGCGAGAAAAGATAGGGGAGAGGACATGGAGGGAGAGAGAGAAAGAAAGAGGGAAGGAAAAGAGGTAGGGAGAGATATGGATGTAGAAGAGCGAGATAGAGAGAATATAGGGGAGGGATGAGAGAGAGTAGAAAGAGAGATGGAATGAGAGAGACAGAATGGATAGAGATGGGGCAAAAGAGAGCAAGAAGAGACGGGAAGAGATGAGAGGGAGGGAGAAAGAAACAGCAGAAGAAAAAATTGTAGGGAGAGATATGGAAAGGTGAGAACAAGGGGGAGGGATAGAAAGAGAGAGAGGTGACAAAGAATAAGATGAGGAGAGAGAGAGGGAGGGAGAAAGAGGTAGGATTAGAGCTAGGGAGAAATAGAGAGAAGTGTGGGGATAGATGAAGGAAAAGACAGAGGGAGGTCAAGAGAGAGTAAAGGAGAGAGGGAGAAGAGAAAGGGGAGAGATAGGGAGAGAGAAAGAAAGAGGGCAAGGAGACAGGGGAGAGATAGGGAGAGAGACAGAGAGAGAGAGTGGCAGAGAGAGATGGAGAGAGAGAAGGGTGGACATAGATGAAGGAAGAGACAGAGAGAGAGAAAATGAGAGATGTGGAGGGGAGAGGACAAGAGGAAGAGATAGAACGAGAGAGAGGACATAGGAGGAAGAGGAGAGAGAGAGAACAAGGGCAAAAGAGAGCAAAGGAGAGGGGGAGAAGAGATAATAAAAAGGGGAGATAGGGAGAGAGAAAGAAAGAGGGCACAATGAGACGGGAGAGATATATGGGAGAGAGACAGACAGAGAGAGAGAGAGATAAAGAGAGAGAAAGTGATAGAGAGTGACAGAGAGAGAAACTGAGAGATGTGGAGAGACAGAAAGAGAGGACATAGAGGTGGAAGAGGAGAGACAGAGAACAAGGGCGAAAGAGAGCAAAAGAGAGTGGGAGAAGGAGATAGGAAAGGGGAGAGAGGGAGGTCAAAGGAGATCTGGGGGAAGAGAGAAAGAAAGGGGGGAGAGGAGAGAGAGAAAGAGAGAGATTGAGAAAGAGGAGGGGGGGCAGAGGACACGCGCACACACAGATCTCGGAGCTGAACAAACGACAGAAAAAGCATTATGTCTGGGTAAACACGGAGCCACGAGAGGCGCCGGATTTGCCCAGTTCTATTTTCTTCATCTTTTGGGGAAGGGCTGAGAGCACAATGACAAGATGGAGGTGGGATGAGAGGAGAGACAGAGCAGACACGGGGAAATGAAAAACATGAGAGAGAGGAGAGGAGAGGAGGAGGAGAGGGGGAGAGGAGGAGACCAGAGGATACAGGGACATAGATAAGGCTGGAAGTGGGGTTTAAGGCGTCCGAAGCTTTGCCAGTCAAGTCTTTGTTCATATAAAAATCCAGTGACAGAACTCAAAGCAAATAGAGCTGTGGGCCTTCGGTCGTTCGATTAATCGGTCGATTCGATATTTGTATTAGTTGATTAGATTATAAAGGTTTATATGGAACAACAGTAAAAAGGAGGAGTGAGTGACGGAGCGGAAGATTTGGTATTTTTTGGTATCTGTCATAATTTACAAGTTGAGTCTGTCTTTAAATAAATACTTTGTTTCCTAGTACTTTTTTTGAGTATTTTGAGCAAGTATTGATACTGTTCAAACTCGATTTCGACACTAAGGAATAGACGCGATACTCGATACCGATCCCGATACCAAGATGATAATAAAAACACTCTTTATTCAGACAATAGAATGTGATTTTCAACATTAAACTGTAGTACTTTACCATGTGGCCTTATATCTGTGAAATCTTTGTTGTCCAGTAGGTTCCATAGTGGTCCATGGGCGTGTACTAGTCTATGTGTTTTATGCTTATTCTAATACAGCTCAAAATCATTCTAAAGCTGTTCAGGAAAGATTCATTTCTGTCCTGTGAATGTGACTTTTTTAGTATCGATACTTGAGATCTTCAGGAAAGGTTCATTTCTGTCCTGAGAATGTGACTTTTTTAGTATCGATTCCTGCTCAAGTGAGTATCTAGTTTCGATGCTAGTTTTAGTATCGATTAGAATCTGATTTTCGATACTTTCGACAGCCCTACTCTAAGACAAGTCACTTTCTCCGTTAGCTTTTTAGAAAACAGACATGCATAAATAGTAGTTTTTGCATGAACTCCCCCTGCAGGTGTCGTCTTGTTAGTGCAGTTTGGGTCAGATACACAGGCCGTGTCTCAGTTCGACGGCTGCACACTTCGAAGTACCGTTCGAAGGACCCGGCCGACGAAGGCTGCTCCTCCGTGTGGCCTCCGTCGACCGCAAAGGCCGTGCAGAAACGGGACAGGCCCAAGCCACGGAGTTACGGCGCTTACGTTACGTCGCCTAGCAACCGTGACGGCCGCTGACTAATGACCTACACGGCTGTTGACTCGTGACCTAAACGTGTAAAATGGACACTGAAATGATTACGGTTTTATTTTAAATTATTTATTATTTCATAGAAGAAGAGTCAAGGTGTCGTCGTCGCAGCCGTTTATTTCTGTTTAGATCGAATGAAGTGAGGAATTAATCTTTCCCTTTGATTATCAATAGGCAAACATAACGTTATAAGTGATTTTTTTTTCCCAGTTGTGGCTAGTGTTACATAACTTTAAGAAAATATACCTTGTTTCACCTGTAGAAGAAGTCACGCGCAGTGCATGATGGGGCACAGAAGTGCGCGAAGTCTGCTCGGGCGCACGCTTCGTTCACGGCCGATTTCCACGGAAACGCTGGAAACGCAGGGCACGTTCGTCGGCCGCATTCGTCAGGTGCAAGAAATGGGACGGGCCGGAAGTGACGTAAGTGCCCTTCAAATGCGGCCGACGAAGTGTGAAACCGTCGAATTACGACACGGCCATGGAGATACGTAATGGTTTTGAGAGCTTTTGCCACGCCCCCTTTTTATGCGACCAATCGAGCGGCAGCACGTGTCTAAAAAGTAATGTGTTTTTGTATCAGTTACAAGTTTGCGTAGAGGCGTCATCAAATGCAAAACCTCGAAATGACTTTACAGTTTTGTGCATTATTCACTCACTCCATCGTCGGAGGTGAAGCTGTTATTTTAGCCACAGCTGCCCTGGGGTAGACTGACGCAAGAGAGGCTGCCAATCCGTACAACCATCACCAAAGACTCACGCACACACCGCACATGTAGAGAGAGTGGACAATGCCTAACTTTGATTGGTTGGATTCACCTGTCACTCAAGAGGCTGACCAGTAGGAGGAGTGGGTGGGACAACCATCTCCGCAGACGGGCTAAAACACACGAGCAAACCACAGCTGGATTTCATAACTTCACACTCACATTTTTCAGCAAGGCCAAAGTTAAAGTATGTAAGATTTAGATTTTAAAATGGGTACATTATAAAGCTGATTTATTCTTAATTACAAAAACACTGGACATGACGGACAAGTTGTTTTATTTTAGTGTTTTGGTTCCAGACGATCGTCCAATCAGAAAGCAGAACGAGCCTCACGCGACTCTCTCATTTGTGTTGCCAGTTTCAAAGCTGAAATCCAGTTGGTTTAAACCTAAAACGCCTCTCTCCGGTCTGAACGGCCTCTACCTAAACCCCAGCACCTGCTCCAATCACGACTCAGCGCTAGTGCAGCCTCTGCAGCTCAGTGAGTGAATCTGGAGGCTCTGAACATGAGGCCTGTCCATAAACTGAGAACGAGACACGCGCTGTATGTGTCCCATAGACTGTATATATAAATGGACATAGCTAATGCGCTAGCCGTCGTGTTCCAAATAGCAGTGATCATGGACGCGCTTCCGGCTCCATCGACTCCAATTCACTTTACGTTGAAAAACCGTGGCCCCTCTCTCTGTAACTGCCGCTGTCAGACTCGTCATTTTGGTCTTAAATGTTCGTATTAACCCTCTACATGATCCTGGTGTTTTTATTTCGCTATTTTGTCCGTAAATCAAGATATGGACATTAATAACAGACAAATCAGGCGCCTTCTTTCCCCGAGGTCGCTCCCGTTGGTGTCAGCAACAGGTTTGATTGACAGCGTTGCTAAGCGCCCGCTCCCTGCTAAACCGGCAGAGAGAGCAGGAAGGGGCGTTACCTTCAACATCCTCGGTCTGGATTGGCTCTTTGGTTGCTATGATACTCGTGGTCGGAAGTCCATATAAGGAACTTGGCCCCTGTAACCGCTCTGATGAGCTTCGTTTGACCGGAGCCGAACGCTGTGGGCGACGTCACGCTCACTCAGTCCACTTCTTTACACAGTCTGTGATGCGTCTCAATCTGCAGGTTCTGGACGCACGGGCTCAGATGTGTTTGTAGGAGCCTTAGCGACACACACAGTTCCGTTAAACCGCAGCCGTACTTTTTCTAGGCCTGATCATTTTCTCCAGGCAAAACTCAACTTCACTTTTAGTTACTTTAAAAACAACTTATCGCTAAATCTTTGTGTGTCTTTTCAATCTCCTGCTGTTTGGCAAAGGAACATTTTGGATAAGCATTCAGAGTTTTCCATATCTCTCGTTATAATTTGAAAACATTTGAGCTGAAATTTCAAATGTGGTTGTTTGTCTGTACCAGTGGAGTGATTTCCCTGCCTTCATTTGGGGGATGAGAAAAACAATATCTGTTCAAATCGAAAGCTAAGACGCCGCTATACTTTTAATAGAGCGGGCGGGCGAGCTGCTTGAATGACTTGGGTTTATTTCTACTGTTTACACACCCTCATTTCCTGGCAATTTTCCCAGCGTGCGATTACTCTCTCCGCACTCGGCACGGCTGGTGGGTTCCTAGACCAAAACAAGATGTGCCGTAGAGTGAATTTCAATTAATACACCTCCGGGATTTTTCTTCACTTGATAGGGAGGTCGCTAGAACAAATTAGTTCGGCACAGCTCTAAAAATAAGAACGAAACAGGAAAAACCGGAGCAGCACGTCCTGGTGGAGACGAGATGAGATGGTTTTCCGTCGTGCGGTTGTCCTGATAGTTGAAGATGTACTGTGGAACATTTCTACGACAACAACAAAACATACTGTCTGCGTAATGCGCCGGTCGCCCAGGCAGGTTCCATATATAGACTTATATAACAGAAACAGGTGCGTTAGCTTCAGTGTAGTTAGCTCCTCCCTTCAGACAGATACAAGGCAGTGTCCAGCAGTGATCTGACCACAGCTGAAGAAGCGGCTTGGACGAGCAGCCAAACGTCTTCACTCTTCTTTTGATTTTTTGCTATACAATAAAAATATACTGTATTGTCCCCATAGGGAAATGTGTCCCCTCCATCTCCAGATCCAGGACCTCAGCTGGTGGATTTGACGTGTTGTGCGTGTTTTGGGTTGATGGGAGAAACCAGAGGGAACCCGCCCAGACACAGAGAGAACATGCAAACTCCACACAGAAGAAGAGATCAAACCCGGAACCTTCTTGCTGTGAAGTGTGAGTGCAGTTGAGCAGATGAACAGTTTTGGTACATAGTGGCCACGTCAGAGCTGGAACAAAAGATCTGAACTAAACCAGGACTAAACCAAATCTAAGTTAGGACTAAACCAGGTCTAACCCAGGACTAAACCAGGACTAAACCAAATCTAAGTTAGGACTAAACCAGGTCTAACCCAGGACTAAACCAGGACTAAACCAAATCTAAGTTTAGGACTAACCAGGTCTAACCCAGGACTAAACCAAATCTAACTCAGGACTAAACCAATACTAACCCCACGACTAAACTTTAAACCAGGAACACCTCACAAGATCTGAACTAAACTAGGTTTAACCCAAGACTAAACCAGGTCTAACCCAGGACTAAACCAGGTCTAACCTAAGATTAAACCAGGTCTAATTCAGGACTAAACCAGGTCTAACTCAGGACTAAACCAGGTCTAACTCAAGACTGTATCAGGTTTAACTCAGGACTAAACCAGATCTAACTTAGGACTAAACCAGGTCTATGATGGATCTTGTGAGGTACAAGATCTGAACTAAACCAGGTCTAAACCAGGACTAAACCAGGTCTAACCCAGGACTAAACCAGGTCTAACCTAAGATTAAACCAGGTCTAATTCAGGACTAAACCAGGTCTAACTCAAGACTGTATCAGGTTTAACTCAGGACTAAACCAAATCTAACACAGGGCTAAACCAGGTCTATGATGGATCTTGTGAGGTACAAGATCTGAACTAAACCAGGTCTAAACCAGGACTAAACCAGGACTAACCCAGGACTAAACCAGGACTAAACCAAATCTAAGTTAGGACTAAACCAGGTCTAACCCAGGACTAAACCAGGTCTACGATGGATACTGACAATTTTAGACAAAGAACACCCCACAAGACCTGAACTAAACCAGGTCTAACTCAGGACTAGACCAGTTCCTAAGCACTACTGATATATATTGACCATTTCATACTCATAATGGACAGCAGTCACCAATAAACACGTCCCAGCATGCAACATTGCACATCACGCCAAGACGACGCGTTCCATTAAAACACACGTAAAATCGAAAAACTGCCTTTGAAACCAAATAAACCGCAACACCGCACTTGCCGCCATTACTGAGCCCGCACATACGCAGGTCACGTATCAGCTAACCCCAGCGCTAACAAACTGCAGCCACTTCAATGATCCCACAGAGTAAAGCTAGGCTAATGCTAATGTCAGGTTAGCGCCGTAGCTAAAGCAGCAGAGACGTGAGCCGTGCCTGGCGAGGGGAGCGGGGCAGCCTGTTTGTTTTGGACTCAGAGCCGTCTCATTTACACGTGTTAATTGTAGCTAATTGGTTTTAATTAGGGGAACAGGAAACCCTCTGGGACCACTCATACCTTTCATTTGAAGTAAATATCACTAATTAACATATGCTAATGCCAAGGCAATTAACAGTGATTAAGAGATGCCAGCAACAAGGGAGGGACCCTATCTACTCCGCTCCGATCGTGACTCGGGAAAAAAAAACGGGACGGGTGGGCGGATTTTGGGGTCATTTCGTGGATCATTGGGGACAGGAGACGGGGGAGAGGGACGACTTTGGCCCCGGGTCCCGTCACCGCGATGGGGTCCCGCGGAGAGAGGGGGCAGGCGGGCGCTGGTCACCCCACGAGAGGCACTTCGATGTCTGCCATGTCCCGAGCTCGCCGCGGCGTCCATCTGCCGTCCCGGCACGTCCACTGTCCCTCGCTGTCCCCCCTCTGTCCCCCCGCTGGACCTCAGACTGGCCGGATTAAGGCTTTGGATGGAAGTTTTGAAAGGCAGGCAAAATATAGTGTGTTTTTTTACAGAACAGAAGCTAAAATAAACACGTACTAGGGCTGTCAAAAAACTCGTGCCAAAACTAGATACTCATTTGAACAGGTTCTGATACTTTTCAAACTCAAATTCGATACTAAAGAATAGACTGGACACTCGATACCGATTCCGATACCACGATGATAATAAAAACAC
>JACM01079415.1:0-15200 GCA_000787095.1 Periophthalmodon schlosseri
GTGTATGTATGTGTGTATGTGTGTATAGTAAGCGACCATTGGAGCCAGATATTTCAAGTATACTATCAGTGATGGGAAGAATACTTACTTATACTTTAGTTACAGAATACGGATTACCTGCATTAACATGGATTAAGTATTTTGTTGCCTGGCTTAATCAGTGTACAGTTTTCTGAAATACTCTCACGTTGCATTATTAAAGTGTAAGAACAGTGATAGGGTCTTGTTTTACACCCTACCACTGGAGCCCAATATACTAGGCCTACTACAAATGGGAATAGTGACTATAGTGAATACCTAAAAATTTAAATGTATTTTGTTATATGGCTGAATCAGAGTAATACATATTTAAAATACGTTCACATTGATTCGAATAATTAATTGTAAAAGTGTAAGAAATGCTATATGAAAAACAACTTTATGTTAAAATGTGCATCTGCAATGTATCTATCACTAATTAGAGAAGACAAATGCACATGCATTACAAGAGAGTTTTAATTTTTTCCTTATTAATTCACCTTATTCCGGAAGTTGCCGTGGGCACTGCCGTTGTCATTCTGGTTGTATTACTTTGCACGGGGCGGCTGATCTTAACAGCAAATAAGTTCCATAGCAAGGGTGCCCAAACTCTTTTCACCGAGGACCATATCTTGAAAAATATTTGACACGGAGGGCCACAGACCAGTAATCAATACAGTGGATAATTCAGATGGGTGCATTTAACATAGTTTTGACATCATAAATAAGGCTTGAAACATAAATTTTAGGTCTGTATGACAATGCAATGTGATGTTGTTTAGGTTATAGTGGTAGGATTACTCAAATTTGCCATAAAAAGTACTGATTATGATAAATTGGTCCAGTTCAACTGAAGGCCTGAGGGCCCATAAAAATTGGTCTGAGGGCTGCATTTGAGCCCCCGGGCCATAGTTTGGACACCCCTGTTCTATAGGTACTACAGAGCTGTTTTAAAACCTCCCAGAGAATCGATGTAGTGTTGACTTGTTGGTGCACAGGAACATGAACATTTTACACAAATCAACCTACTTTACATTATATGTTAGCGGAAAATGTTTTCTCAAATTCTCCATTGAAATGAGTGGAATTTGTGGAAGTGCCACCACAAAAACATATTCTCCATTGAAATTAATGGGATTTCCACTTAACCGGAAAACCCACCACAAAGAAAGTGTGGTTTAGTAGTATTTAGAGGCATTTAGGCAGCTTTTGTCACTAGTACTGAACGTAGCAGTCCTTTCTTACTCCAGCAGAGACAAAAGCTGGCAGGCCTTTTGTAACGTAGCCCCCAGAATCAATGTGCCCACTCACACCAGTTTGAGCTCAGAACAGTTTTTCTTGGCGTGTCAGCGGGTGCACTCCTGGCTCCGGGTCAATACTCCGGCCTCGTCTCTATCTCACAAGCTGCAAGAGTCGTTTCCTGCTTTAGCCTTCTCCAATGGAAATCACCCTCCATCAGCTACTACAGCACTAAACAGCCCCCCGGGAGTCCCATTAAAAGGGACTTTAATGAAAAATAGATGTAAAGCACCAAATGATGATCATGTAACTCGGGCGCTAAAAGTGCCATAAGACAGACAGTCTATGCTTACTTTTCACTTGGAAGTTGTTAGTTAGTTAGTTAGTAGTTAGTTTATTAGATAGTTTGTGTATTTGTTAGTTTGTTAGTTAGTTTGCTTGTTAGTTTGTTAGATAGTTAACTTGTTCATTTCTTAGTTAGCTTGTTAGCTCGTTAGTTAGTTTATTAGATAGTTAGTTAATTTGTTAGCATATTTGTTAGTTTGTTAGTTAGCTTGTTAGTTAGGTAGTTTATAAGATAGTTTGTTTGTTTATTAGTTTGTTAGCTTGTTAGTTTGTTTCTTAGATAGTTAGTTAGCTTGTTTGTTTGTTTGTTAGATAGTTAGTTAGCTTGTTTGTTTGTTAGTTTGTTAGTTAGCTTGTTCATTTGTTTGTTAGATAGTTAGTTTGCTTGCTTGCTTATTAGTTTGTTTATTAAATAGTTAGTTAGCTTGTTCGTTTGTTAGTTAGCTTGTTAATTTGTTTATTAGATAGTTAGCTTGATCGTTTGTTAGTTAGCTTGTTAGTTTGTTTGTTAGATAGTTAGTTAGCTTGTTCATTTGTTTGTTTATTAGTTTGTTAGCTTGTTAGATTGTTTGTTAGATAGTTAGCTTGTTAGTTTGTTAGTTAGCTTGTTAGTTTGTTTATTAGATAGTTAGTTAGCTTGTTAATTTGTTTGTTAGTTTGTTAGTTAGCTTGTTAGTTTGTTTATTAGATAGTTAGTTAGCTTGTTCATTTGTTAGTTAGCTTCTTAGTTTGTTTGTTAGATAGTTAGCTTGTTTGTCTGTTTGTTAGATAGTTAGTTAGCTTGTTCATTTGTTAGTTAGCTTCTTAGTTTGTTTGTTAGATAGTTAGCTTGTTTGTTTGTTTGTTTATTAGTTTGTTAGCTTGTTAGTTTGTTTGTTAGATAGTTAGTTAGCTTGTTTCTTTGTTAGTTTGTTAGTTACTTAGTTTATTAGTTTGTTTATTAGTTAGTTACTTGGCTTGTTAGTTAGTTAGTTTGCTTATTAGCTTTTTAGTTTGTTTGTTTATTAGTTAGTTAGTTAGTTTGTTTGCTAGTTAGTTAGTCAGTTTGTTTGTTTGTTTGTTATTCCACTGTCCGTATAGTACCAAAACAAGTGGCATGGCTGCACAGTCTTCTTTCATTCACATCAGTTCAGTTTTAATCAGATTATGTAAGTTTGTTAGTTCCACCAGCAAAGCACTCACTAAAGACCGGTATCAACGGAGATCTGATCTCAGGGATTTAGGAATTAGGTTGGTTACAGACTGTCACTATCTATTAGCCAAAATTTGCACTTGTGTTACTTAGAGAAATTGATAACTAAATAATGATAACTAGCAGGATTTGAAAAAAGATTTTTTTTTTTTCATTTTTTGACTTGTTTTTTCAGTTTTTGTCTTAGCAGAGAGGCAGGATGTGTTTGTGCATTCATGGCCTGCTGTCAGACGTACACAAGGCTCTGCACACTCCATAAGAGGATCATGATAAATCCTCCCTACTGGCCTCTTCACAGCCAACACAGACATCACTGTGCCCTCAGAAAATGACAGAAAAGACAAAGACTTGTTACTTTGTGAGACACAACAACTAGGGATGTAACAATAACGGAACTATTGTGATGTCGTATTGTCAAAAGTCTCACAGTGACATTATTGGCGTCATGAAGCCATAACAGTTATTAAGCACTTTTATATCTTAATTATTTGGATTATGACAGTAATTCATTTAATTATTTATACAGGGAGAGCCCAATAACATTAAAAGCAGGTGCAGGTGTGATAATAAATGTTTATCACCAGATTATTAAAGTGCATTAGTGGCACCAATGTATCCCGTTTTGTATGTCCTTGAAATATATTCCATTTTTAGGAAGCAAAATAACCAAAATCTTTTTTTTCCCATTTCAGTTCTAGTACAGCCAGTTTTTAAATCCAGACAATCATGAGATCGTGTATTAAAAGTTCCCGTATCAAAGTTCAACAAGCAAGTGAGATATTCAGGCAGTCTATCAAGTATTCCCTTATAAATACATTTTATACAGTGTTGCTCTCTTCTGACACATAGCGATGGCCAACCTACTTTTTCATAGAGTGTGCAGGGATGGGTTTTAAATTCATCACCTGTTATGAAACAAAGGCCTTAGTGAAAGAGTGGATCTAAAGATTTCAAAGTAGAGGCTGAAGTCTGCATGTAGATTATATCTCCATAATCTAGTAATGTTTCACACCAAAGTCTTGTCAAGGCATTTTAAAAGGAAAACTCAGCATATCTACCATATCTAGAATCGCAATAATTATCATTCTGTTAAATGAATATTGCCATAATATTGTACTGTGTGATTTGCATATGGTTGCATCCCTACATACAACTATTTGACAGAAACAAATTTTTTGCTAAATGTCTTTTAACATATAATACCACACTGGAATCTTTCCTTGTATTTGAAAACTAAACAAAACACCACATTTGGAATTATTATCTGAATATTCTTTTGTCAGACTGCATCATGTACATAACATAACAATCACAGTAGGAAGAAACATTTTGTCTCATTGTCTTTTACTGCAGAAGTGGCATCTACAAAAAGGACTATAACAAAGCCTCCAGCTACTGTGTTATATTTATTCTCATGCAAACACGACATTTGAAAATATGCCCCAAGTTGGCACTGAAGGTTACATGTGACTATGGATACCTTCATTTTGTTCAGGTGCACTGCAGTTTTGCTCCCACTAAAATCCCCTGAGAGAATGTTATTTAAGCTCATTCTAGGATATAGTTGTGCCAAATTAAATGCAAGATCACTGCTCAGAATCAGACATTTTTCCTTTATCACATTCTACCCATTTTTGCCAACTCAAAACAGCACAATAATTTGTTCTTTGTACTGAACCTTTCTTTACTTCTTTCCTTTTTTGTGATAGTAACAAATCATCAGTGATTTCAAGGAGAACAATTTTGCCATACTAAACATTGTTTTGACATTGATAATGTTCTTACAGAACACCACTCTCTACCTTATATCTACGGCATTACTTGGTTTGCAATATCATGTTTGGATAAATGGTAAATGGTCACATTTTTATACAGCGCTTTTCCACCTTCAATGCACTCAAAACGCTTTACATCAAGGAACCACTCACCCATTCACACACACATTCATACACCAGTGTACACAGACACTGGGAGCGAGGGGGGTTAATTGTTTTGCTCAAGAACACAACAACGGCATTTATTTGTGGGCGCTGGAATCGCACCGCCAACCTGTGGATCAGTGGATCGGACCCCTCAACCAATGATGTTTATGACAAAAGTGGGATTCGAACCACCAACCTTTGGATCAGTCCATGATGTCATTACAATACACCACTCTCTCACCTTATGTCTAAAGCAATACTTGGTAGGCAATGTCATGTTTGGAGACGCTTCCATTTTGATGCCAACTTTAGAAGTTAGTGCTCTCAGTTTTTGGTGTAGAGTCAACTTCCCACTTGTCTCCATGGAGATGTTACTGCTTTGCCTGGAATGTTCCACAGTATGCACATGGCTATGGTATGGTATGGCTATAAACTAAATCTATTTCCACAGAGAAAAGCATGTAACACCACCAGACCACTTTACAGGTCAGATCTCTGGAGAGGTGACCCTGATCACAATAAATGTCTTGTGGATTGTTTTGAGCAATAAAAACACCTGCAATTGAATAAATGCAAGATAAATATACTGTTGAACATTTCAAGTGAAGAAATGACATGTTTATGGAGATCAGCGCGCGGTGAACCATCTCAAAAGTTACATAGTGTATCTTTAAATAGTCAGGATTGTGTGGTAAAACTGTGAACCAAATAGTACTCTTCAGAGCAGTTTCCGCACAGTATATTCTCAAACAGAGAGCACAGACGTGACCCACAGCTGACCTCCACCAGCTTAACAGAGCATTTCCTCCTCCACAGAGCCTCATTCTGCTACATTAAAGTCATTATTTAATCTGCTCTGTACCTCTTCAGTGATAGCCCAGGCTAATGTGCCGTAAGCTTTTATTTACACTCAGTACATTTTCCCAAACCCAATCATTATTGTAACGGCTTCCTAAACCTGTCTTGTAGCCCCTCGGGAAGATCAGAGTGGGTCCTGGGGCCGTATCTTTGTGACGCGCTTGGAGGCTATTGTAAACAGATACGCTGAGAATGCTCCAGAATGCGTTTTGAATATTTATTTATAAACGCAGAGCTCTCACAGCACTGCAGGGAGGATGGAATAAAATAAGACCAGATGGATAAACGGAATGGGTGCTTAAGTAGTGGCGGGCCTTTACACCCTTCCACACGCACGCGCACGCGGACCTGCCCACGTGAGCCCCGCCCCCTCTGCACCGGAGCAGACTCACCGTGCAGCTACAGTCACCAGTCCTGTGTCATACAATTATCAATAACAATAAAAGCCCAGAGAGGCTCGATCACACTATGACATAAGTTACTTTCATTCACCCCCGGGAATATTCTGCATCATGAACAACAGAGATTAGCTCCGTGGACCAAAACATCAACACAGACATCCACTTGTTTTTCATTTTCTTGTACGAGAAACATGAGGGTATTTTCACCGGCCAGCGGAAAGATAACACATGGAAGTACTTTTTAAATAACTAAACTGGTGTAGGCCTATTGGTAGTCATATTATTTATTCATGTATTATATATTTATTTATTTATTATTATTATTATTTTACTTATTATTTTGACCTGTTTTGTCATTTTTACTGTAATTGAAAGTATTTTAAAACAAACTAACCTAAATCACACACAAAGAGACAACACTGTCATCTCTCTGTTTCAGCATATGGTTTGTGGTTTGTATTTCTTCTGGTGACCGATGCAGTGCCCTCACCCAGAGTGACCCCGTTTGTATCACAGGGGCTACTGCACACGGCTGTGCAGTGCACCTCACCTGTACGAGCAGTGCACGTATGCGCTCACCTGTACGAGCAGTGCACGTATGCGCTCACCTGTACGAGCTGCCCGTTGTGAGCTCCTGTTTGATCTGCCTGTTGACGGCATCCGCCGCTCGGCCTTTGCCCTCTCCTTCCGCCTTTTGCCCCACTCTCTTGTGCCCCTCCTGCTTTGCTGAGCGCGTTTTCCTCTCCTGGCTCTGCAGAAGATCTTTCTCTTGCACCTGGTCTGCAATAGCACTTTTCTCTACGCCGGTGTCCTTGGCCGCCTGATGCTTCGCAAGCCTTGACCTGTGGGGCGCGCGGTCATCTCCAATGGAGATGGTCGCGGGGGGTCTGGGTATCCAGGGATGGTCGTACCTTTTGGGTATGGGCCAAGGCTTGAAGTCCTTCTGGTACTGTGTTTCGCTGTTGAACGGTGTCTCCGGTCCGTGATACTCGTTCCTCGGTTTACAGCTTGGCTCCGGGCGCACTTTCCAGTGTTTAAAGTCCTCGCGCATCACGGAGCTGCACACGCGCTCCTCAGAGAAGCACCTGCGCTGGGTACCTGTGCGTGCCGTGCGGGGATGCGCTCGAGACGGCTGCGTTTCTATGGCGGCTCGTGCCTGGGGAGGGTGCTGCAGCTGCGGCTGTAGCTGAACGTGCTGCATCTCGGAGACGTCCGTGTATTTAGTGAAGACCAAAGGCACCGCAATGTCAGCCTTGTCCAGCTGGTTCCAGAAGCGGGCCATGCAGCAAGCCCTGGTGATACAGGGCCAAGCCATGGTGAGCTGAGAGCGAGCACAGCCGAGGATCAAACCCTGATTTTAAATTTTAACAGCAAAAACACGCTAGGGTATCCGTAGAGGCTATTGACGGAGAAACAAGATGTCCGTACGTCAGCTTGGAGGTTGGAGTCAGATGTCCATTGTGACTCTAACTCATCTGAAAGGTTCTATCGGTATTGTTGTTGAGCCACTGGAATAAAGGTCCCGTTCCTCTCCGTTTGTCCGCTCTGCCCCGTAGCTCCTGTTTCATCACTTTACGACAGGCCACTGTAGGAAAGACGACCCCGCCCGCCTGCTCAGCATCCCACTGGCAGCGCAGTTTGCACAGTCAATACAAGAGCATAAGCAGGAGAACGTAACAGCCACATCCACGTGAAGAGACAAAGTAAAAGCTCTGTGATCCTACTGCTACACAGAGCTCCAGGATATCAATATACCACATGAATATGACGTTATTACTGAATAGGCTGTAATAGAGAGGAACGTAGGCTAGGCCTATTCACCGAGAAGCACTAATGAGTCCCGCGTGTGGAACCTTTATTTTGAAGGACAGGGTAGCTGTATTTGGGGTAATTATTGTTGTAAAAAGCTTGACCAACTTAATTGGCTTGTTTTTATGACATTTCTGTAGGATTAGCCAACTGTAATGGACCAACACCTCCAGGCTCCAGTGAAACGATTAACACAAGGGCATGCCCCAGATAGCTCGTCTTATGCATTTTCCATATTTGTTTTAGAATGTTTCATATTGGCAACTACAATTAATATAGTGGGCTGTGTTGTGTTTCACAAGATAATCATGATCCCAGTATTTAAAATCATAAAAAGAGGATGTTATAGCACAATAACACCTAGCAAATCTTTACAGCAATCAGTATTATTGTTTCACAGAGATGTTGTTCCCTGATTACTCAACTAGATGGCGCTGCCATGCATTTTTTTACTGGCGCTTGAGCAAAGCAGATGGTTAAAAAACATGCAGCTTATCAGCATAGTCCCTTTTCACTAACAGACTAGATATTGTTGGATCTAGTTTGGTTCATTTAAAATATTAAATCAGAATAAGGCTGCGGAGGCTCACGGGCTGCTGGGTCAAAAGTCAGTGAATAGATATGGATTGACAGAGCTCACAGTGACTTCTTGACTCGAGATAAGCTCGTCAATATAGATTAATGAGATTCATGGAGGAATGAGACTTTGGACCCTCTTCAGTCCCAGAGCGCTCCTTCTCCAGCGGCGGCAGCAGCTCGGTCGCGCGCGGCTCTTTCCTCTGTGGAAATCATGAAGATCGATTTTGCCCCGTGGCATGTGCCCCGGCACCGGAGACTGCAGACCACTGTGGTGCTCTTTTGGGTCTTCTCCTTTCTGGCTTTAGGTGAGGTTTGGTGTTACAGTTTCGTGTGTATTATGCAATTTCCCAGCGCGCCATTTGGGTAACCTCGTGTTGTGCTTAAACAACCTTTCTGCTGAAAAAAAAACTCTTGTGCAATTTATGTAAACTCAGTCATTTAGAATTATAATATAACTAACAAATATCCATGCAGAATGTTCTGAAGTATAGTTTTAACTTTATTTCTATACAATTCTGCAGTTGCACCTCCCATAAAGTTGCACTGTGCCTTTAATAATACAGAATTACAGTCTAATCATGTTTCACTCAGTATTTTGTAACTAATATGATATAGGCACTTGCCTTTGCACAACCAATTCTAAGTTGATTTCCTTATATGAAGAACACATTTTAGTCACATGACACTTTTTTGGGAAAATTAGAACATGCTCATTGTTACTGTTGAATATGGCGTCTACATTTAGAAAAGTGCTTGCAGCTGTATCCACTTCAATTAAAAGATTGCATCAAAGTCACACAAACAAACTTGATGACTTTCATAGTCTAATTATAATTATGTTTCAACCACCTGAATGCTACGCTTAATTCCACTGTTAAAATGCAATAATAATAATAATAATAATAATAATAATAATAATAATGATTATTATTATTATTATTATAAATCTCTCTTGTAGCACCTCTCTGCATCTTCCTCTTCTTCTTCCTCCTCTTCACCCGGTATTGGTTGATCAGTGTGCTGTATGCCATCTGGTGGTTCATCGACTATGACAGTCCATGGCGCGGGGGTCGCAGGGTGCCTTTCCTGTGTGGTCTCAAACTATGGGATCACATGCGCGATTATTTCCCCATCAAGGTAAGATCCTAACACATGCATAATAAGGATACCACATGTAGGGCTCGGCAATGTGGTGAGAAAAAATTAATATCGATCAAATTCTTATGCAATTTTGCTAATATCCTGATTCATAAATTTTCTCTTCAAGGTAGCTCAGCGCACAGTTTTCCCACCCACACCTCCTATTGGTTCACCTTAGCAATGCTCTGAGTGGGTGACAGGTGGCTCTAACCTAATGCAACGAAGTGTGAACTTTCAGAGGGAGCAGATTACTTGACACTGTGCCTGATTTTTTCAGTAGGCTAAAGTTATTCCTCACTTACCTTATACATTCCGAGCATCCTAATTATTAACTGTGATGAGTTTATAAGGGGCAAGTAGCATTCTGCTCCAATACATGGGGAGAAATTGGGTACAGGACCATTAAGTTACCTTTTCAAGGCAATATAAAGAAATCGTGATCTGGCTCCAACAATATTGTGATGTTTTTTAGAATATTGCCCTCCCCTAGTCACATGGGGCAGGTGCAGGTCTATGCAGGATTGGCCTCTAGTCACAGTCATAGAAGGAGATCAGATCATGCTTTCAGCCCTAGTGCATTTAATCTAATCTGTGATCTTTGGGAGGAGCTTATCTCTAAATGTGTTCACACCCGGTTTATTCCTGATTTGGTTTGATCCTTTTCTAGTCTTGGGTTAGTCCTGGTCTAGTTCCAGGTTAAGTCCAAGGTTAGTCCCAATTTTGATATGGTGAATGTGCAAGTGTGAGCAAGTCACTATCACCAAAGACCAGTTATGACGACATTGCAGACATTTATTACACTACAATTTTTCTATATACAGGGTGTCCATAAAGTCGCTTTACAATTTAAAAAATGTATTACAAAGGCAATTGATAAGATATCTTAATCAGACTTGTTCTATTGTACTAGTGGTTTCGAAGGTTTTTATGTAATTTAATACACCTCTCTTACACAATTGATGTTTTCCTCAGATGTTCTTGGTAGCCCACTTATTTTTCTATCTAACACTGTCCCTGTCTCCATAAATTTCTTGTGCCATGCATGAACTGATGGACATGATACTGGATCTCTTCCATACTTTGTTCGGTAGTTTTGTTGAGTCTGTGTATCTGATTTTGTCTCAATAAACCTTTATACACATTGTGCCTTCTCTTGAGGAGGAGCCATTTCTTAGGGGTTCATTCCAAAGGATGTCTCTTTAATCAACACGATGCCTGAAATACAAAAATGCAATGTGATTAAAAACTTTTATAACCACTGAGTACAATAGAACAAATCTAATTAATCTTATCTTATCAAATGCCTTTGTAATAAAATTTTAAAATTGTAAAGAGACTTTATGGACACCCTGTATAATGTACATATTTGGTAATAGAAGTGGAAAGTTTGTTTTCAAAAATGGTTTAAAATGTTTATCATGCAATGTCGCCACTGCACTATGATTAGGTGCAAGGTCATCTTGAGTAATCAAGTTAAATGTCCACTATTTAACTCTTTTGCCCCCGGCTTGTCTTCATGGAGATGTTAATTCTTTGCCTACATTGTTCCAGCGTATGGTATTAAAGCTTATCTGTCTTGCCATTATTGAATTACACTGTTTAGGTGTGAAATCAACCAAATTGTGGGACATCTCATATTTATGCGCTTTTGGGAATATGAGTGAAAATAAATGTAACTTCATATTGGAGACTGCAATACATAACCTCTTGAGTTTTTTAGAGTGAAAAATACATGTATTTCTTAATTTGCATACAGCGTAGTAATAGTCAAAGTGTTAAAAGAAGTGGTGAAGGTAAAAGTAACATTAGTTAGTAGTAGTTAGTAGCGGGCTAATATTTGTGTACAATAAGTAGAAAGTACATAATAAGTATATTGTCCTTTTGGGGCCTGGAGCAGATATAGTTGCTGTGGTGACTTCTGCTGATGGTGTCATCCGAATTGGGAATTATTCTGAATCTTACGGTGAGTTAACCTTTTGTGGCCCTGATCATCCAACTACTTAGGTTGTGATCATTGTGAATCTGCAGACAAAGGATGCATACAAAACAATGAACTCAAAAGTGGGAGTAAACTGTTGGTTCCAGTCGTGGTTGTAAAAGGGGAACATCAATCATTAATCTAAGCACCCATTCAAGCCACCGCTTCATATTGATAATTATTTCAGTGCCATTTAAAGTAATATAAATTGTTAATAGTCTTTTAAACTTTGAACCCAACTATTACAGATAGCATTTGTGTCCATCTTGTGGTCACTTGTGGGAAGTGCATGTAGCAGGTAAATTGATCACATCAGAATTACTTTTATTCATCTAAAAAGGGAAATAATTTTTGATACCGACATGCATTATTGACCAGAAGAATGAATAGACAGATCGTTATCAGTATAAAAAATGCAAAACTAAACTAAAACCCCAGTGAAATTGAAAATATGCAAGCAATTTATGAATGTAATATTTAAATGCACACAGACACACACATACATGCACACAGACACACACACTTACATAGGCCTATATGTACAATATTAACAAAAGATTTTGATCTAACTTTCTGTTGGTTAAATCAGTGATCTTGTTAAGCCCAAAAAGGCAGCTGCTTATGTGATTTGGTCTTTACAAAAATAAATAGAATTGAATTGATTACTGATTGATTTCACGCTTGAAAATGCATTTTTCCAGCAGCATGTGTCATAATTGTTAGATCTTAAAGGCGTGATGAAGTTTTAACAAAGACAGAGAGGGAATACAAAGCCCTCTGTTCATTATGACACCATAGCTGACATCACCACATATATCCTCAGAAGTATACGAAGTTTCAAGGTTTTTAAATACAATCTAAATATGTTTCATATTTTTCATAATGTCAAAATAAAAACAGATTAGAGTGAAAACACAATAAAAACAGTGAGGTGTAACATTTAATTCAACCAAATATATTTAAACAGTTCTAGACAAGTTCAAACAAAACCCGTCTTCCTTCACCCTCCCCAACATCTTTTCAGGGTTGTCCTTTCATTACACTTTTTCAGTGTAGGAGCAGCCCCATCGAAAGAAATTCGGAGGCCCGGGGCAAGAAACCTCACATGGGCCCCCTCTAATGTAAATTAATAGGAAGAGGGTCCAGTTCTGGGCCCCCCTAAGACCCTGGGGCCCGGAAAAACAGACCAGTTTGTTCCGCCATGTCAACTCCCCTGTGTAGGAGTATTAGGGTCCTTCCACAATTTCAAAATAAGTTGAGTGCACGTCACCAGTCCAGTAATTATCACTCTGAACACAGGTTTGCTCGGATAAGGCCCTTCACAATAGTTACGATACTGACTGATCGTTCAATAAATGATAGATGACAGATCATGTTTGGGGGTCAGTATTTATCGTGACCATTTTTTATTTGTACTGGAGGAGAATTTGTTGTTATTTTTCTGTACCACAATAAGATTTGAGCTGTAAAAGGTTGAATAAATAGCTTCTAAGACTCATTATAGATACAAAGTAAAGTGTTGTGCAGCTCATGTTTTTACCAATATGGTTTATTTAGATGAGGTTTTACTGGGCTTTAGGGTTATTGTGTCAGTTGCATAAATTAGTTTTAATTTTATCTGGTTATCTGAAGACTGCAATCAAGACTGATCAATCAAGATCAATTTCAGCTTTGATGGTACTGGCTCTAGGTACTAAGACTTCTACCATTCTGAGTTAACCAAGTCCAGCCCCAAAGAGAGGAGTTTTAAAGTGAAACTGACCTGCCCTTGTTTACTAGCTAACATCATTATGGGTCATCACTATTGAAGAATGGGGTGACAGTAGCTCAGTTGGTAGTTTATCCACTGATCTGAAGGTTGGCAGTTTGAATTCCACTCTCGACGTAAATACCATTGGTTGAGCGGTCAGATCCACTGATCCACAGATTGGTGGTGTGATTTGAGCTCCCACAGATGAATGCTGTTGTTGTGTCCTTGGGCAAGACACTTAACCCACCTCACCCCCAATGTCTGTGAACACTGGTGTGTGAGTGTGTAAATGGGTGAGTGATTCCTTGATTTAAAGCGCTTTGAGTGTCTTGAAGGTGGAAAAGCGCTATGTAAAAATGTAAGGATGAACCACGTTTTGATTATCGTCTATATTTTCCTCAGCAATATAACACACCTCAAAATGTGTTATTATTATTATGCTCAGATAAGGCCTGGGTGGGTTTCAAGTTTGTTTTTTTGTTTGCTACATTTTTCAACATTTAACCTTAGAAGATAATCCGCTATATCCCATTGCCTTTGAATACTGTATGTATTTCAGTGGTCACGGTAGAGTAAAGAACATTGCGTCGGAAATGGGACACTCTCCTATGAATTGGTCTATTCAGTGCCTAATAGTAGCACTAGATTATAATGTAAGTTTTACATGCACATTGTTAGTTTGGTCAAGATCTCCTGATTCTTGAACTATATATAGGAGCTCAACTATGTAACCTTTCCACTTCGGGGTCTAGAGATGCTATTGCTTTGCCTGGAATGTTTCACAGTACGGCATTAAACGTATCTGTATCCATGGAGACAAGTAGGAGGCGCCACCAAGCCAAGTTACAGGTCATATCTGTGGAGAGGTGACCCTGTTCACTGTAAGAATGCCTGATTTTAAAGGTATTCTTCAGTAACACACTTGTACCTGTAATTAAATAAATACATGTTAGATATGTTACCATACTTTGGAGTGGGATTCTGGCAAACTGTCCGACGCCTCAGGAGGGGGAAGCAGTGCTTCACCAACACTGTTTAGAGAGCTGCTGACCTCGACTGGGGATGTTGTCGGACGGTGGAAGGAATACTTTGAGGATCTCCTCAATCCCACCGTCGTGTCTTCCGAGGAGGAAGCAGAGACTGGGAACCTGGAGGCGGACTCTTACATCACCCTGGCTGAAGTCATTGAGGTGGTTGGCAAGCTCCTCGTTGGCAAGGCTCCAGGTGTGGAAGAGATCCGTCCCGAGTACCTTAAGTCTCTGGATGTTGTTGGGCTGTCTGGGTTCACACGTCTCTGTAACATTGCGTGGCGGTCGGAGACGCAGACCGGGTGGTGGGCCCTCTGTTTAAGAAGGGGGACCAGAGGGTGTGTTCCAATTACAGGGGAATCACACTCCTCAGCCTTCCTGGTTAGGGATATTCCAGGGTACTGGAGAGGAGAATACGACCGATAGTCGAACCTCGCATTCAGGAGGAGCAGTGTGGTTTTCGTCCCGTCGCGGAACACTGAACCAGTTTTATACGCTCCATCGGGTCCTCGAGGGTTCATGGGAGTTTGCCCAACCAGTCCACATGTGTTTTGTGGATCTGGAGAACGCAATCGATTGTGTCCCTCATGGTGTCCTTTGGGGAGTGCTCCGGGAGTATGGGCTGTCCTGTCCCTGTATGACCGGAGCAGGAGCTGTGTTCACATTGCCGGCAGTAAGTCAGACCTGCTCCCAGTGCATGTTGGACTCCGCCAGAGCTGCCCTTTGTCACCGGTTGTGTTCATTGTATTGTATGGACAGAATTTCTAGGCGCAGCCAGGGGCCGGAGGGGGTCCGGTTCGGGAACCACAGGATCTCATCTCTGCTGTTTGCAGATTATGTTGTCGTGATGTCTTCTTCGAGCCAGGACCTGCAGCAGGCACTGGGGTAGTTTGCAGCCGAGTGTGAAGGGGATGAGCTGGGCTGGGATGAGAATCAGCTCC
>JACM01074321.1:0-11215 GCA_000787095.1 Periophthalmodon schlosseri
ATGACAGCTACTACAATGACAAATACTACTATTACTACTAGTACTGGCAAAGAAATATTTAAAAAGTCCACAATAGAAAGGTAACAGTAACGTATCAATAAACACCATGTGCCCCATTTTTAAGCTAAGAGCTGCTTCAGGCTACAAAATGCACTTTTTGAACTGCACCGAATGTTTAACATTTTTATTGTGTATTTTGTAATACAATTAAACTAAAACTAAACTAGTAGGCTACTATAACTTTTACTGGGACTAGTATTGGTGGTTTTCGGTCTTCTAGACTGTAATGATGCCATGCTCCCAGATGGGAGGCAAGAAATCAGTATTTTAACAATATTCATTTTACCTGCCCCCATCTGTATTAAATATTATTGGCTTAATAGTGTGACGTCATCTGAGACCCAGCAACATAACATTTTTGAAATAAGACACAAACAATAAAAAAAAGTTGTTTATTTGCACTCGTAGTTAAGTCGTTCTTGTGATCCCCCACGCACCACCCAATGTATGTCAGCCCAGCACCACCATAACACACTGAAAATAGACAGAAGGCCCTGTACTGATTTTCTCCTCCTGTCTCCTAAGCCGAGCCTTTTGTCCTTCGGAACCCGATCAGAGCACATGGACATGCACAGGATCACCTTTGGGACCATCCCCCTTCCCAAAGCCCGCCCGCTGGCTAACTTTGGCTCTCCTGTCATGTCCTCCACCTCGGAACATCACGTCCTGAGTAATGAGACAGGCCTAGGTGACAGAGGCGCAGATGGATACTAGCGCATGGTATGTGGGCTCAGGTTTTCATGTTTTCCTAATAACTGCTTGGTTTGGTGGGCTAGTACCTGTGGTTATATTTATTATAGTTTTACATCAGTTAAAGAGCCCATATTACGCTATATTCTGAACTATGTTATAATGTTGTTTCCTCGTTAAATACATCCCTGGAGTTGTGTTTTGTTTCATTCACACATGTTGAATACAATAATGGAGTTGTGTTTGTTTCATTCACACATGTTGAATACAATAATCCTGCATATTTAGGCTGTGTTCTTCTCTCCAACAGAAAACACTCTGCTCCACCTTGTGATGTCATGGAAAGTGCTCTACTGGGTTTTAAAACTTCACACACCATCATCTGGATGACTTCAGCCCTGGAATTGCCAATCTCTACTGAACAAAAGGTAAAAGGTAGTAACTTAAAAATGACTGCTTCATGACATCACAATGTGGAACAGAGAATAATAATAAAGGGTTATTCAAACACGTGTGAATGAAACAAAACACAACTCCAGGTTTGTTACTGAGGAGGCAACAACATTCTAACATGACTAAAAGCTCACAATAGTCAATTTTGCGCAATATAGGACCTTTAATGACAGTCTGAGGGAAGAAGATTTTAAAAAAAAGTACAAAAACACAGGAATGTCATCAACATGAAAAATTCCATCTAAAATGCAAGGACAATTTATGCACAAGGAACAACTTTTTCTGACTAATTAAATTTTAATTTAACAAAATAAAGGTGTATTTTTGTTAGTCTAATCATAGCTGGGGGTTTTTTAGGTTTTGGGCCTTGTATTGTGGTTGCTAGGTAACAGTTACGTAATTACCTCTATGTATGTCATATCTGCTGCCTGTGTTCAACCACAAAGTGAAACTATAAACTTAATCAAACTTAAAAAAACCAAAAAAAAAACCAAAACAAACAAAACAAAACAAAAAAATGCCATTAATTTTTCAGAAGACAACTAAATAATACATGCATTTTGATGTTTGTAAGCCATACGGTTACATCTGGCATTAAGTATTAAGTCAGTGTCTAAGTTCAATCTCCAATTTTTAAAGTTCACTTATTAAAGTAGATTTACTTTCATTGTCAAACTGCTATATTTCTGGTGTACTGTTGTCCAGCATAACTGATTAGTGTATAAATAATCCATAAAAAGCTTTGGGCAGATGGTCTTCACTAGGCCTGTCACGATAACAAATTATGATGTACGATATATTGCTGAAAGAATAAAGAAAATCGATGATAAACGATAATACTGAAACTAATTTATGCCACTGACACAAAAAGGATTATGAACAAAAAAATATTTTAAATGTAAAATATGGTTAAAAACATGAACAGTCATAAATAACTAGCAAAATGAAACTCTTAGTAGTAAGTTTGTATCTATAATTAGTTATTTATCAACCTCCTACAGCTCAAATCTTATTGTAGAACAGAAAATAACAAAATGTTCTCTGCTAGTACAAAGACAAAGTCTCCTCGATAAATATTTACCTTCAAAAATGATTGTTCTGTCTGTCATGTGTCATGTGTACTCAGTAAAGTAATTATCGTGACAGGCCTAGTCTTCACACTAGAGTAAAAAAAAAAATCAATACCTAGATACTAATAAATACGAATTGTATTGTGCCAATTTGAATAAGCATCAAAAAAAAGAAAGAAAAATCAAAAATTGAATGAATGAATTCTCTCAACTAGACAAACGTTTAGAGTGAATATGTTTCGCCACCCATCCAAGTAGCTTCTTCCTTTCTGACAAGGTACTGGTAAGTCACTTTTTTATATCTGTTTATGGATGTATGATTGTTCATTTGGGGCTTGGACGGTCATGCACAATATGACTTTTTGCACCCTAGGGTAGTTCAATGGACTAATAACAGATACTCCTTACTGTAAACAACCAGGGTGTTGTCAGACAGATATAAGGCAGTGACTTACCATAACCCTGTCAGAACTGAAGAAGCTACTTGGATGAGTGATAAAACGTACTTCACATTGTATAAGAAAAAAAAAAAAACGTTCAGAAACTTTTAGACACGTTAAGGACCTGTCTACTCAAACGCCCACAACCTTCAAATGCATTACCTGTGTTACCTAAAGCGCTCCACAAACTGCACTATACACTTTAATTACTGAATCTGGAAAACCTCTCTTGTTATTTTTTTTTTACCTGAAATAACTGTTATTTAAACTCACTGTTGAAATGCACATTACAAAAAGTGAAATACGACCTTCTGTATTATTGTCATAAAAAAACATGACATCCTCAAGCGATCTTTAAGCTCTGCCTCCGATATTGTCTTTTAGGTTCAACACTTAAACTAGTTTCCATGGTGATAGTCAGGTCAGGTCCCATTGTAGATGATTAGATCATAAATTGCCTGAAAATATGTGATTTCATCTGTGTCCTTGTGTAGCCACTGTGATGTGGCTAAATACGTTTTCTGTTAGCTTGATTCTGTATTCTGCTCTTGACCTAAAAAACTCCAAAGGGCACGGTCGAAGATGTTCTTAGAATTTCTCCGATTTTCTTTTTCCGAGAAAGATTGTATCAGAATAACTGCAGGTAATTTGTGGAATACATAATTTTTTTCTCTTTTGGGATTTAGGTCTGCTGTAGCCGTAGGTTCCTGGCTTGACCTAGTTGTAAACTTTTCACACTGGAAATAGTTCATTTTCTGAGGGCAGTTTCTATTGTGTTCATAAATGCACAGGCTGTGTCCGAATGTCCACACTATTCCCTAGTTAGAGCCCTATTTAGGGGTCACGCCATTTTTAGTGTCTGAATGTCCAGTTGGTGAAAAAGTTGTGCACTCAAAATTTCCCACAATGCACCTAGAAAAGTAGTGGGCATCAGTGGTCACTAGACTGGTCAGTATAGACCACAATGCATTGCGAGAGTTGGGAAAACAGCGCAACTGGACACAGCACGACGGTCAGTATAACCACAATGCATTGCGAGAGTTGGGAAAACAGCGCAACTGGACACAGCACGACTGAATGAAAGCAGACAGAAGTGCTGTTTTATGACACTGTTGATCCTGATTATGATTAAAACACTCTTAAATAAACCGTTATGGGGTAAAGTTGCTAGCGTTAGCTGCTTACCTCAGCTCGACCTGTTAAAAGAGCGTTAATTTCCACATCTCAGATAAAAAAAAGAATAATCAAATCAGTTTACGTGAGATCTATCTTGACAAAAACGTGTATGATTATTATTAGTCCATAAATATTTGTGTGCCAGTTGAATGTGATCATTATTTATGACAGAAACCAAATTTTATTAGCGTTAAGCAGACTTTTTTTCACCCAGACGCCAGAGTCACATGACCTGAACGTAGTGAGCTGCGAGTCCGAATCACTCTGTGAATGAGGCACTATAGAGTCTGCTAAAGACTGGGCTGTGTAGTGAATGACGGGTTAGGTCTATTTTGTTTGTTCTTCATCGAATTTAAAATATTCTCATTGGCATTTTTTAACAACTTAATATTATACCTTTTTCATTCATCACTTTGGAAGCAAAAACACATTTTTTTTTCCTTTTTGAGTAGATAAGCAGCCTTTTTAACAACTTACTAACATGACTGAGTATTTAAATTTAAACAGGCAACTGAACCCATTTTTCCACTGACATTGGTTGACAATCTTTGCAAATTTTATTGTAGAGGGTTTGACTTGGATAGTCCACGCTTATCTAACGCAACGCACATTTGATTTGACTCAGAGCATGGTACCCTGCCTCAAGCTGTGAATAGGTAATTAAATTCTACATTATTATTAGAAAATAAACCTATCCAGATTAGTAAAATGTCAGAATAGCCCCAGAGCTAATTTTACAATCACTTATTCTTTACTACAACTTTACCCAAAGTAAGAGAAAGAACAAATATACTATCATATTTTTTGTTTTGTTTTAGTATTAAATCAACTGTATGCAAGATTTTGATTTTAAATTCCAGAAACATGTCCAAGTTGTTTATGTTATAATTTAGTGTTTTGGCTCTCATGATTATCCAATCAGAAAGCAGAATGAGCCTCACATGAATCTCTCATGTGGGTTGCCAGTTTCAATGTTGGAATCTAGTTGGTTTAAACCTAAAATGCCGCTCTCTGATCTGAATCTTCACTACTTAAACTCAGCGCCTGCAGCCAATCATTAACCAGAGCTAATGCAGCCTCTGAGCTTTCACATGAGGCATGGCCTGTCCATGTACTGAGAATGAGAAAAACTTGTATGTGCACTCTATACACAGGTTAAGGCACTGGCAACCCAGGTCCAGTTGTGAATGTGACTGTAATCCCTTTTAGCAAGAATGCAGGCTACATACAGTTCTTTTAAACAAACCCAGTTAGGAAATGTCAACAAAAGATCCAGAATTTCAAATATGCATAGGCTATCTTCTTAAAGACCCACTGTACTGTCACTGTAATTAACTGTTGGGTTTTATTTTTGTCTGTTTATTGCCTGAAATGTTATGCAATAGGGCTTTAAGTAAAAAAAAAAATACTGTGCACATGTACAAGATATATTTTTTTTCGTTTTATGTTTGCATTTTTTATTTGTGTGACATTTTTATAGAAATAATTCATTTTTTATAATGCAATAGGCAAACTATACATTGCATGACATATGAGCTGCGCATAATCACGGACCTGACCTTTAGGTGGGAGAGCTCATGTTCCTCAGTTACTGTTGGAGAATGTCCTAGGAATTCTGAATTGCTTTATTTTTTTTTAATCTATTTTATATATTTGCTATTTGTGTCATCAGGTCTTTCCATGAAGGCGACAGGCAAAAATGTGTTTTAGTTGGAACAAAATGGGGATTAGATTTTCAAAATAAAAATTTAAATATGATGACACACACACACGTGCATCTGTGTTTGTGACCATGTTTGTGACCATGGGGTTCAGACTGATAAAAAATTTTGACTGTTGCCATGGCGATTAGCAATTTAAAACAAAATATTATATATTTTGAATGTGGGGGGAATGCCCCTAAAGCCATAGTATGTAATAAAAAAAAAAGTATGTTATAAAAAAGAGTTTATTGCCCTGTGAGCAGGCTTGCATCTCCACAAACTTGACTCTTACTTGGCCTGGAGGAGGGCCTCCTCCTGCTTGTTTCCTTGGAAATGTTGCTCCTTTGGCTATAACTTACTTGGCCGGAGGAGGGCCTCCTCCTGCTTGTTTCCTTGGAAATGTTGCTCCTTTGGCTATAATATTTTTTCCACAGTATGGTATAAAAATGATCTATCTCCATCGAGAATGTTCCAAAGTATAGCTTTAACTTTCTATTTTGATGGAATCATGCAGTTGACTTTCCACCTCCAGAAAGTTTCATACTATCACTTTAAAATGTCGTATATAACAGGAAACCATTGAATAGAACCACATTGTATCATATGTTTTGATGATAGACAAAAGAATTAAAAAAAAATCCTGGTTGTTTCAAAGTTAGACCAAGTTAAACAAACTCAAAAATAGCTACAATAAACTTGCTGAAAAAGATACCTCTCAGGTCACCGGCTGCCAAAAAAGCTGCTATTGTTACCATACGAGTCCATGTCGCCATGGAAACATCAGGTCAGAGAGATCAGACAGACCTGTGTGTTGGTGTACCTCTACACTGCATTCATTTCACGTCTGGCTTGACATATGTATTCCTGTATTTGCCCTCATTTATGGATACAGGTTAAATAAAGCATCAGTGACATTCTGTTATGCAACGAGACGCCTTGGGAGAGGTTGAGTCACAAACAGCATTCCACCAGTAATGTTTTCAGTCATGTATCTAAACGCCTCGACTATATTGTTTAGGGCTGCCGTCGTCTAAAGAAATTCTTGGTCAGCTAAAGATGTTGATAGATTCGTCGACTAAAAAAGTTGCGTGGCAAAAGTGGTCAAACCGATTACGTATCTTTAATTATCTGTCTGCACTCACAAGATTACACCTGTACGGGAGTTCGTTTAAAAACACTTGTTTTTTATGTAGAAAAAAGTACTTGAAAACAATGTAGTTATATAAAGACAGATTCAACCTGAGTTTTATCAGCTTTTTAGCATACACTACCAGTCAGATATTTGGACACACATTTTCATTTCAAGGCGCACCTTGAAGTGAAAACCATTTCAGGGAAGCTAACTGAGAGAAGACCAAGGGTTTGCAGAGATGTCGGCAAAGCAAAGGGTGGGTCCTTTGAGCATTTGAATACAAAATATATATATATAAAAAAATACTTTATTTATTTGCTACATAATTCGATATATCTTGCATCATATACTTGATGTCTTTTGTATGTATGAAAGTATAAAATGTAAAAAGTAGTAAACATAATGAAAAAATCTTTTAACTGTTAGCGTATAAATACCATAAATACCAAATCTTCAGCTAACTCACTTACTCACTAACTCCTCCTTTCTGCTGTTGTCCCATATAAATCCTTGTAGTCTAAATATATCGATTAGTCAAATAATACAAATTTTGGTTGATGAAGACTAAAGACCTACATAATGTTGATGCATATATAATGGAAAGAGTTCACTGCTTCAAAGTCTATTGATTATTGATTTGTAAAAAAAAGATGCAGCCTATGTTGTCAGTTCAACTACTAGGGCAGAACTAGGGTAGAAAGCAGTAGATTGTAGACAAAGATGTAAGAAGAAGTGTCTCGGAAAAGGAGGAGGAGGGGCCTGGTTTTCCGAGTGTTTGGGTTTTGGCACATGACCTCAGCTTTTTGTTTGGATGTTTAATGCAGCGAGATAATGGGGAGTCATCTAATGTAAAGGGAGCTCTGCAGTTTCACACCTGATTTACACAGTTTGTATACATCAGGGGTTATTAAAAATGTAAAATTTGAACATTTGTGGTTGTTTACGAGTGTTGGTTATTGTATTTGACAATTTGCAAATTTTGGAGTAAAACCCACATGTTGATATTTAATTTATAACTACTCTTAATTAGCCTTAATAAAGAATGAAGAAAGACTTAATCCATAATGAACAAATACTTTATTAAGAATGATTCAGGCTTAGTAACTACTTATAGCCACAGTATGTGGTGTTTTTTTCAAGAAATAGACTAAAATAAAAAACATGTTTTTTTCATTATGGATGTTTTATTGCACTGAAAAACAGAATAACATGCATCCTTACTGTGAGCCGACTTGCATCTCCACAAATATGACTCTTATTTGGCCTGGAGGTGGGCCTCCTCCTGCTTCTTATCATGGAAATGTTGTTCCTTTGGCTATAATCTTCCACAGTATGGCATAAAATGTATCTGTCTCCCTGGAGAATGTTCGTCGATCCAAGTACAAGTATAGTTTTAATTTTCTGTTTCCATAAAATGCATGCAACACTCCACTTCCAGAAAGTTGCATATACTATAACTTTAACTAATGCCCTAACTCCTAACCCAAACTCCTTAATTAAGTAGTTGCCCTGAATCATTCTTAATCAACTTTTAACAAACTATTTGTTCATTATGAATTAAGTATTATCATGCTTTATTAAGGCTAATCAGGAAGTAAAGTATTTTATCTTCATTCTAAATTTGGCAAGTTTAATTTGACCCAATTTTGTTTAAATACATAACATAAACAAAAGGAATATGACAAAATGAGTTGTCATTATCATATAATTGTTTGCAAACTCTGTAAGGAGTCCCTCAGGGCTCAACACTTGCACCACTCTTTTTTTTCACAGTTCATTTTGTTCTAACACAACCACCCACATATCCATGCAGATTAAAAAAAATTAAATCAGCTAATTACTTTAAAAGCCAATGATACACAAGAGTTATTTTGTAACATTTTTCATCAAATTTGCATATTACCATCTCCATAACCTCCCACTTTACAACCAAGCCATTACTCTGTGTGGGTGGTTAGTTATCATTAATTATATTGGTACTTTCAAAAGACTATGATGCATTTTTATTGTTAAAAAAAAAGAAAGAAAAGAAAAAACGAAAACACGACAAGGTCATGGTACCTCCCACGCGCTCTCCTCCAGCAGTTATTCTAATGGTCTATGGACCACTTAAGAGAGACAACTCTACTCAGTTAAAATAGGCCTGTAGCCTGCTCATTATGTAACTTATTTACAAAAATGTCATTTGAGGGAATTATATGGTTGAGTAAAGGCAATGAATTATGTAAAAAATAATATGTAATTTATATGAATGGAACAGTATCAGCCACATTGTATTACCTTATTTTATCATAATTTATATTTAGATATTCATTATATTGCATTATACTGCAAAACAAGTTCCTGTTTGTGAATTTTGCTCACTGACAATGGCAATAATACTTTTTTTTTTCTAATTCTGATTCAATGCTGTATCAAAAGTTAAAATTATATCATGTTGTACAAGATCTGAAATTGTAAGCTCATTTTCTGGATCTAAAATCCATTATTTATTCTTTTTTTTTTTTTTTAAATAGATTTTAGAGAATATGAACTTCCACACTACCAATCCAATAACCTAAATACACAAAAATACTCTAAAGTGAGAATTACATAGACTGTAAATCCCCTGAATAATTTTGAGACATTTTCATTCAGTACAATTCAAACAAAGACTACTAAAACCATAAAATAAGTCTAAGTTTTTTGCAAGTAATTTGATTGTGAAATTTGGCAAACTTGATCATACTTGCAGCTAAGGTAAGGTACACATTATTCTACCTGTACAGAGAAATTTGTCCTCTGCATTTGACCCATCCTTCAATGCTGCTGGGGCACTTCATCAGGAGCTCGAGGACCCATCTCCACAATCTTGTTGCTAGGCTTGGTCAGGACTATCTTAGCTGCAGGATTGTACCTATTGTGCATGTTTTGGCTTTTACAGTGGTGGTTCTTTTGCATTTTGTGTCCCTGTCTTCTTTCTAAGTAAGAAAACTTTTTCCTTGCCTCCATGTTGCAACGCAGGTGCAATACAAAGAGTAAACACTCCTCACACTGTGCCATTGTGCTGCTGTAATTGTGTTGTAAGTGCTGTGCCACATGAGTCCATAGTGCTGTCAGAGAATACATCTTTAGTCTTTATTGACAATGACAGGCATTTCATTCCAACGTAGTCCAGTGGTTGGATTTGACAACTGTTTTGAATTGTCATATGTTTGGGCTGTTTTTAGAATCTAAAATACGATGATGTCTAGTATTCCTGTATCATCTAGATTGTGTTGTTTTGTATCCACAATTATAAACCTTTTTTTAATTAGTGTTACTCTTACAGGTGCCGCCCAGTTTAGCAGCTCTATCTGAAATGTGGTTGTGGGTTTAGGTGTTTAGTCCCACTTGAACGTGTGTAGGGACAGACAATGACATTTATTTCCATAAAACAAGTTAAGATATTACAAAATAGATCAATTGTGTTACATAACTTTTACTTTCTCCTTCAAATAACTGCAGAATAGCTTTGTATGAATAAAAGTTCAAACATGTTGTCCCAGGCCTACATCATAAATAGGCCAAACCAGGATATTGGCTGAACTTTTTTTTCAGGATTGACGCAGATATTTAATGCCAGTAACAGTATTGGTGCATCCCTGCACCAAGTTGGGTATGTAGCCTGTGTTTCCGGTGCCTTAACCCGCATATAATGGACACATTATATGCGGTACATGGACAGGCCTCATGTGAAAGCTCAGAACCTCCAGAATTCACTCACTGAGCTGCAGAGGCTGCACTAGCACTGATCACTGTTTGGCTGCGGGTGCTGGGGTTTAGGTAGTCAATCAGATACCCCAGCTTTAACATGCATTATTCATTCATCTGTCCTTATCTCAGTTTAAAAACACGCAGCGCTAAAGAACCCTCTGAATCAGCATAGGTTCAGCCTGGTCCATTGGCATTGTTATGAATTTCTATGTATGTATAGTTTGAAATATAATACACAGACTGTGAAGGCCTCTGTGCCGCTGTGAACTCTTTGCTGTATTCAAGTTGGGTGCCATTTGCAGTCTTCATGAAACTGAAGCTTTGTAAGTTTTCCAAACACTTTTACTATAATTTATTTCCACGCCGCAGAATATCTTATTTTCAAGGCTTCAGTGGTCCATTTCCTGTGACTAAATTCACTCTCTGTTAGAAAAAACATCAGTGATGGCTTCTGAAATGATCAACAACCAGGTAAATCACAATTCGCTCATTTCCTGATAATTGGCAGCTGATGGATAAGTAGACTACTGCCAAGATGCTGAGTGCAACGGTAAATGGAAGAAAATAGGGCCAAATTTGGACTCCAACTTTCAAATGTTCTGGTTCTGCGGCAAATGCATTAGCTGCAAAAACTTTTATCTTGCAGTGTATTGTGTTATAATCCAGCCATAACATAAATATAATACATGTAATTACTAGTGCCACATTGGAGAAGAAGTGGTAGATCAGGACAGGGCCGGCCCAGCCTATAAGCGG
>KN479907.1:16102-30074 GCA_000787095.1 Periophthalmodon schlosseri
GGCAGTTTAATGACCTCATATGTGACACCAGGACCTTGTAGAGAAAAAAATTGTATTGTGGCCCAGACAACCCAAAATGTGTTGTCCACAGATGAGGACGCAGGTCTCAGGAGGTTAAATAACAGAATTTGTGGAAAATAATCAAAATCGTCTCTGTATATCGGCCCAAAAATACCAGCAGAGGTGATCGGACATCACTTTCTTTGGATTCTAAAATCAGCCGTTAAAAATAACCTTATTGTTCAACCTCTAGATTATAGCATAGTATCGTGAGTGAACAGTTCATCGTTTTCAAGACTTTCCTGACCTCCCGTTAGTAGACGCAGGAGTCTGAGTGACCACTAGTGTTACTATCACAATACTAAAATGTCAAACTCCATTTTGATACTAAGGAAAAAATACTCTATACCGATCGTGACGCCATAAACAGAAGATGCGTTGACGTAGTGGTCCAACTGCTGTGTTTCAGATGAGATCACAACATTCTATAGGCTTCTTAGGTTTAAATGCTCATTTTTGTTGCAGTACGGTGAGTTTTTGGATCTAGTCACTAATAGAAATGATCAGGTTCAACATAAATTTACCTTTTGGACATTTCTTGGCTAAGTGCAATGTAATCAATAGGAAAAACTGGCTCTCGGGCCTCCATCTGGTAGCATGACATCATCACATTATCGACTCTGAAAACCACCAATACAGTGAACTCCTTGCTCCTTGTGTCAAAATAATAATTAGTTCATTCAAGTTAAAAAAAAATCCGACAAAATTCCCCGCTCCCTACATTCTCGTGGCTAACTCACACCCGCAACTGACAGTTTTCCTCGCACGTCCTCCACCAGCGTCACCCTGCTCCCGCTGGGATTAAATGTTGCAATTAGCTAATGTGTCTGTAATCCGTCTTGCGCGTTTCTATCTAACTTTACTTTCCTCTCAGAAGTACTTCAAGGCCTCACATCAAGGCGCCTCTCTTCTTCAGCTCACATTGTCAGCCGAGTGTCTGGCTCTCTCTACTTTTAATGAGGAGTGACATTGTCTTCCTTTACTGCAGGTTTGGAATGACGTAAGCTGGTTTCGGTGACACAGAACAAACGAACAGAACATCTTTGTGTATAATACAACCACCAGCTGAACGTTATGAGAAAACTTCGATTATTTGAGTGTACTTCAGATCATCTTGTTCTTTTTGCGGCACGAACATGACAAGCGAGCGCGCCTCTAAAAAGTTTCAAGTTATAAATAAAACGAAGAAAAGGCTCGGCTTAAAAGGGGGTTATAAATAGCCTCATGCCGACACCGAATCAGAAATATGCAAAAAAAAGTTCACGACGAGAGTGAGTTAATCCCCCACATTGATTTCATATTTAATCTGCTAAATTGTCATCCTCAGATTAGATTCAGGGTTTAAATGAAAAGGAAATTGCGGCAAATATAAGAGCTTAGAAACTGCAGGGACTGTTGGCTCCATTTTGCGTCATACTTTCATCATTAGTAGGTTTATTTTACATGAGCTACGCCAGTGCTGGATGAAGTACTCAGTTTTGTTACTTAAGTAAAAGTGCAGATACAGAGGTAAAAAGTTTCTCAAGTAAAAGAATCACATGAAAAAATCTACTTAAGTAAAAGTATTTAAGTACCTGTTTAAAAATGTACTTTTAGAGTAAAAATAGAAGTATTTCACACAAGTGTTGTCTGTTTAAGTGTAAATGTAGTGATATTGATTAAAAAGTGATACATCTTTTGGTCAACAGTTACAACAAGAATCAGTTTCTTCATTTTTCTCATGAATTTTGTGTATTTATTTTTGTTTGCTCAAAGCCAAAGTTTGAACTCGAAAACTTTAGTCAGGACGTTATCACGAACATGGTCAAAATAACATCTCAAATCACATGAAAAGTACCTTTTACTTTTCAGTCTAGATAAAAAATGTAGTGGACTAGAAAGTACAGATACTGCTCTCAAATGTAGTGAAGTAAAAGTAAAAAGTATCCACTGTAAAATCTACTTAAATCAGACCTATTCTGTAAAATCGACTTTTCAGAGCTTTCAACCATGTTATCGTTGTTTCCTCCTCATTTAACCTCTGAAATTGTGTTTGGAGTGATTCATGTTTGAGCAATCTTTTCAAGACGCCATTTTGCCGATCAATCCTGGTTTTCACCGCCACCAGCACACGCCCACCGCTCTGTACGCACTTCGTTCTCCAATTTAATTTTTTAAAATCGGTGATACACGTAGGATTTGGCAGCGTCACGTTGTCATTTTGGAACAAATGAAAAAAAAATCTGCCACTCGCTAGCGATATGCAGCTGTCCATAGGGGGCGCCGACAACTTCACGGCTCTTTGTTGCGATGATGTTTACGGTGACGTCAGCTCCCACCGGGCGCCGCAGTTTTGTGACGCGGAACTCAGTCGTTTTAGATGAATATTGTGATTTAAAATGCGCAAATTACACACAGTGATAATGATCCACGGGTGTCACAGATTATAACTATAGAGCGACACAAGCACAATAGGTCGTCTTTAAGTAAAGTACAGATACCTAAAAATTATACTCAAGTACTGTACTTTACTACTTGTACTTCATTACCTTCCACCACTGGGTTATGCTAATCAAAAAGGCCTATTACAGCAGGATCTCTGGTGTTTTACGAGAGAACACTGAAGTGATGCTTCACTCAGGTTAATGAATTCAGAGTCTCACCGTTATTGACTAATGAAGAATTAATGAGCGTGTCGGGTTAAATCATTTTTACAATGAATCGTCTTTATAGATGTTACTCTACCTGGAAAAAGAGCTGAACAAAAATACGATGTTTTTAGTCAATTCTTATGAGTAAAAGACCTCTGTGCAGAAAGGCCTTCAACTGAAAAACATATTTGAAGGTGCACTACGTAACTCTTCTGGACAGTGGACAGTCCGCTGTGACAGCTTTGTCTGGAAAATTCCACAGTATGTCAATAAACGTATCTATCTCCATGGGCACAAGTAGGTGACACCGCAAGGCGAAGTCACAGGTCAGATCTGTGCAGAGGTGAACCCACTCACAATAAGAAAAAATACCTGTTTTTCAAGTCATTAAACAAATGTGATTGAATAAACGGTAAACGGTCACATTTTTATACAGCGCTTTTCCACCTTCAACGCACTCAAAGCGCTTTACGTCAAGGAACCACTCACCCGTTCACACGCAGACACTGGGGGCGAGGTGGGTTAAGCGTCTTGCCCGACGACACGACGACAGCTTTCATCTGCGGGAGCTGGAATCGCACCGCCAACCTGTGGGTCAATGGACAAACGCTCCACCGACTGAGCTACTGTCGCCCCGGAAAGATAAATAACTTTAATCCCATACTGTGGAACATTACTAGCAGAGCAATCACATCTCCATGGAGACAAGCAGATGGGGGACCCCTAACCAGAGAAGTTACGTAGTTCACCTTTAAAGTATGTTCGTCGAATATAAAAAAGGGTTTTCAAAATGTATGCCCAGATACTAATCAGTACGTAAACTAGTGTTGAAAGTAGATATTGTTTTGAAGAGGTATTGATACTGAAAAATACATAAACAGGACCTTTCTTGAACGGTTTATATTAGAGCTAGAATAACATATTAAGAGATAAGATAAGACGATAACATTAATTAAATAAACGATCATTTTGTGTTGCTCCAAACTATCCAGATGAACAAATACCCACTGTTATATACTGAATCATACAGATCCCAGAGGAAGACAAGAGGTTCAGTGGGCAGAGTGACAGGTGCTGACAGGTGCTGACAGGTGATGAGGCGCTACTGATGGGGGGAGGGAGCTGATGATCGATGCCACGGCGACGCAAATGCACGAGGCGTGGATGACCTGTAGAGACGGCCAGTGGGGACCCGACATCGCTGAAAAACAACAGGTCGATACTGACTAGGAGCAAAAAAAACAAAAAAAACAACCAACAGCGCAATCTTCATTATTAACCGGGTCACGTGACCAAACCACACGTTTTCTGCCGCGCTGAGAATAATAGAATAAAGTCACAACGTTTTATCTCCAGATGGCGGTCGGAGGCACCAGCGGGGCTGCGTGTCAGTCTTACACACAGCTTCGCCCGCTCCACCTTTGCAACCATGGCAACGAGGAGCCGGAGAGGTCCTGCTGAGGATGACGCTGAGGCCGTAGAGAGGGGGGAGGGGGGGGACGGCGGAGGGCTGGGTAACGCTCGTCTGCTTTTGTGCGTCCTTCGTGGCTGTTCCCTCTGATAGGATTCGGTGTGGTGATTTACTGTCGCTCTTATATCGGGGATGTTCCGCAGGATTCATGGGAAAAGCAGCGTTGTTCCTGGTTTTCATCATGTGACACGGAACAATAACGGTGTCATGAGGACTCAACACTAAGTTGCCTCTTAACAAGTGGTTCTGCAAAGTTGTAATGAAAACCAATTTGGGTTAATAAACGGATTTGATTGATCATGTATTATTAGGGTCACATGACAAACAATTGTAATACAGTTTTTTATTGGGAAACACGAACCAACTGGAGCTTTAAACCCCTTTGAGCATTGACTCCAGCTATAAGTCCATATTTAACATAATTACAAAATATTCCTTTCATATTATTTGCTTAATTAAACCAAGAACATGTCATTTGGGACCTGTACATGTTCTGGTTGTACGTAACGGTAAATGGTCACGCTTTTCCACCTTCAGGTCACTCAAAGCGCTTTACATCAAGGAACCACTCACCCATTCACACACACACGCGAGGTGGGTTAAGTGTCTTGCCCAAGGACACAATGCTGGAATCGCACCGCCAACCTACGTAATAAAATCAAACAGTAAATCCGGTCCAGTGGGGCACGTAATCCAGCGTAGGCACAGTAGCAACATGCAAACTCTACGAAAGAAACCTCTACTGAACCACAGACCTTTTATATTGTGAAGCAAGGGCGATCGTGCTACGCCGCTACGCCGCTACGCCGCTACGCCGCTAAATGGGTTGTGGAAAAACGGGCAAATTGCATTGTGTTTGCGTCACGCCAAAATAACAGAAACAGCGTCAATGCCGTTCTGTCCTTGAGTGAACTTATGCGAAATGTTCAACCTCAACAAACAAACACCTATACGATAAATACAGCGTGACCTCTGCGCACAGTCTACGGGCTAATCCAGAACAGCGAGAACAAGCCGTAGCTCACGCTGAGTTGCATTCCCCCTTCAGTTTTACACAGGCATCTGGCACCACTGTTCTGCTGCTGTAGCGCTCACTCACAAGCTGCGTAAGCCCCATAAACCCTTGGGGACACTTAGGGAACGCTGTGTAATGATGCTGATGAATCACTCAACTCCAATGGTTTTGTATAGCGCACCTCCGTAATACAAATAACAACAAGATTTGCATACGGCGTTCTCAAAGCTTAAACTTAAACACTGAATCTAAAAATGCGTAAACGATCGCATGGTTCTCTGCGGCCGTGTGGCTTTTGAAAAATGTCAGCGCTGCCTTTGAGTTTCATATACGCAGAAACAGCAGAAAGATTTGACTAAAACTACAACATCTGACAAAAAAACATGTATTCATAGTTATTTGGGTCGTAATCGAAAGCATCATTTGTTGAAAGATTTCTTTATGTACGGTATAACTTTTACTTTAACTCGAGGTCATGGTTATGTTTTTGTTTTGCTTGGAATGTTACACAGAATTGAATTAAATTTAATCAACTGCTCAAAGATACCTTAAAAAAACATGCATTCTTACTGTGAGTGGGATCGCCTCTCTACAGAGCTGACCTGTAACTTGACCTGGTGGCGCCACCTGCTTGTCACCAGAGATAGGTAAGTTTGGAGCATAGTATGGAACATAGTACAGGCGAAGCATTAATACCTTAACAGAAAAATGTGCTTAATATAAGTCTGATTTATGTTTTGGGTAACGGCCACTATGGAGCTCAACAGTTCTGCCCTTTCAGCCCAAAAAGCACATTTAAAACACAAGATTCATCGAATGTTTTAATAATTTAGCAGTTTATAAAGTTTCAGAAACAGATTTTACCTAAAATTACCTAGTTACCCCGTAGCTGATTAGACCTGAGCTGAACTTTTCGGAAAGTCTGTGGGAAAAATGAATGGGAAATTTGCTTCCGGAACCAGGGGGTGGGCGGTCACTGTTGAGCTCCATTTGACAAGCGTATTTACTCCATGTTTTGTGGGGCAAACAAAGCTAATCACTCAGTACCAAATTGTATTACATTTTTCCTACCACAGAAACAACTGTCCCTAAGTCCCTACATTAGTTACATCATGATTGAAATAACAGTACAACACTCCCAAAGATGACAAGTGAATATATCAGGTGTCAACACATTTGCACATGGGTCTGGCACTTTTTCCATATAAAACAGGTCATGTTTTTTGTAACATATTGAATTGAAGCCAGAGGCAGCCTACAGTGCGGCTCACAGAACACCACAGTCTAACACGTTGCCAGCTCCTACTGAGTCTTGCCTGGTGATCTATCAGGTTTGGGACCCTGAAAGAAAAACATATTGAGCCGAAACGTGGGAAATGGGCCAGAGCCAGGCTTGTCGAGATTTGGAGAAAACAGCAGCGAAGGAAGATCAAATGAGGACAGGCAAATGCAGATGAGAATGTCAATGGTATCCGCACCTGCAAGTAAATATATGTAAAACAGAAACAGCTCTACCAAAGAAGTGGCCTTTTGCAGTGGTAAAATAGAATGTTCGATCCGTTAAGCCAACGTTAAAACCAAAAGATATATCACAATATTATCGAAGCATCAGTCTGAATGCTGCAATTAGCAAATGGCAAATACTGCAATCATTTAGCTAATGCAATGTTTATGGAAACAATAAAATATCTCCATAGAGACGGGATTTAACCTGCCAACCCTAGTTTAGAACTTTTAGCTCGTCACAGTTCATATTTCAGAGTGCTCTCAAACGCTCGCCAACTTGTTAATAATGTGCACTTTCAATGCAAAACTAGTCACATTACTTTTCATTAAAATCACAATTTTTCATTGTAAAGCAAAAAAAAATGGCTGAGGCACTCTAGGGATTTGCAAAAAATGTTAAAAGCCTTTCTTACTTCATGGAAATAATTTTAAAATCGGCAACGACAACAATGACTCTCATCCCAAGTCTGAAGAACAGCAGGATGAAACATATTTGAAAACACTGGTGTATCATTATATAGCCCTTAAAAGAACCCACTAAAATGTGTACTTACCCTTAGCTGCCCCCTTGTGGCTTAAGTTAGGACTATGTGGTACATCCCTATCTCACAATCACATCCTAAACGCTTTAATGGATCCTGAGCGACTGTCCACATGAAAAACGCTTTCAGAAAGTTATAATTCGTCTTTTACACTTTACATGTTGTTAAGTAAAAACGAAATGAAATCTTGGTGGTTAAGATTCATGATTCAAAGATTTTTGGCACAAACAACAGTACAGCACCTTCTTGTTTGGAACATCGCTTTGGGCTAAGTGAATTTCAAGCAAGAAGCTCATCAAAAGTCAAATTAAAAGGCCGCTTTACTTTTAATCAAAAGATGTGTAGCCTAGGAGGAGCGAAAATGACTAATACATCAACGAGGAGGATGCCAGCTCCAGATTAAGGTGGCCCTGTGGGAAACTGGCTCTGCACTAACGACTACTTATAAAATATGAACCCACAGCTGCCATCCTCACAAGTGTCAGTGATCTATTACACTCGGTCGTTGTGTGGCATTTCAAACCTGGTAAGGAAATAAAAACATCAAACGCCTCAAATTTACTGTATGCACATGAAACACTCGGGAAAAGTTAAGGGAAGTTTAATAATCTCTATAAAACACAACTTTATAGACAATAGAATGTAATTTTCAACACAAAGCCAGAACTGTTTTTAATGTTATCGCATACGGTCTCATACTAGTTCTGAGAAAGGTCTGAAACTATTCAAGAAACATCAAAGTGTCATATTCGTGTGATTTGATACCTGCTCAAATGAGTATCAAGTTGTTTTTTAATTTTTTAATAATCCCATGTACTAAAAATGACTACAAAAGACATGCAATTTGGCAAACTGTGCGTGTGTGAAAATAAACTGCTTAAGAGAAAAGCAATTATGTTTATAATGACTCAGCTGGCTGTTTCAAAAAGGCGGCAGGACCCAAAACAGCCAGTGGGTTTAGAATTTGTACGTAATTTTAGTGTTTGTAAACAACATGGCTGCTGTCCAACATGTTTCATAAGGCAAGGTCAAATCAGCGCATTTTTTAGGTGCTGTGCCAGCGCTACACTGCTCAGTCATTGTTATTTTGGTCGGCATCATTAGAGGTATAATACTCCCTACGACAGAAGCATAACCAGACTGGACTGGACTGGACTGGAATGGACAATACTAACCCAATGTCTAGAGCAGGGACGTCCAAACTACGGCCAAATGCGGCCCTCAGACCACATTTTATTGACCCTCAGGCCTTCTGCTGTACTGGCCGAATTGATCATTTTTACAGCAAATGTAAGTATTTCTACCAATATAACCTCAATAACATCACATTTCATCGTGACGCAGACCAAAAATGAATGTTCCAAGCCTTATTAAAAGGAACGGTGGCTCTATAAAAACTGTGTAAAACGCATCCGTCTGAATGATCCACTGTACGACATCAGCCTGTGGCCCTCTGCCTCGGATATCTCTCAACATGTGCCCCTTGGTGAAAATGTTTGGACAGCCCTGTTCTAGAGGGTTTTGTCTCTGCCGATCCCGGGTCCTGTACAGATGGTAAATAAACTCGTGTCTCGCGTCTCTTCTTCCAACTCTCGGGCTAGTTCCATTTATTTTACAACTACAACTATTGACAAGTTATTTATAGGATCAAACATTACCATAACCCGTGCGACTTTCCCATGTCAAAAAATCATACCAACAAGATTCTCACGTAGCTTTTTTTTACATCATACACGGAGGAACATTTGTCTTGGCTATGGAACAGTTAATTACAGACAATTTAATATTCCACAGACTGATCACGGATTAATTAATTTGCCTTGCTTTCCAGGACAATCACGAACTCTGATTATTCAATGACTCATTCAGTGACTCAAAATAATGACAACAAGTGAGCTGGACAAGCAGCACTGAGATTTAGTCAGTATGTGCAAAAATATCATGTGTAAATATTAATTAGAAAACACACTGTTTTCCTCAGAATAAGGAAAAGAAGAGATTTTTATTTTTGGATTCTCCGTATAGCAATAAGTATCTTCGCAAGCCATCGGGATTGTGGAAATTCGGAGGGAACAGAACAGTCAAAGGGGAGAATAAGGTGAGAGAAAAAAATACCAACAGGTGGCGCTCCAGAACTGATGATCCAACCTGTTGAGCTGCACTGAACTTTCTGTTGTTATTGTATTTTACCGCTCAGTGTGGTAAATGGTCATGGTCACGTTTTTATAAAGCGCCTTTCCACCTTCAAAGCGCTTTACATCAAGGAACCACTCACCCATTCACACAAACGTTCACATTCGACACCTGTGGGTCTGTGGATCTGACCTCTCTACCAATGATGTTTTGTTTTTTTGTTTTTTTGTCGAGAGCAGGATTTGAACTGCCAACCTTCGGATCAGTGGGCAAACACTCTTCCAACTGAGCTACTGTCACCCCACTAAATGTGTTTCAGTTCGCTCTCGGGGACAAATAAAGTGATATTGATTGATTGAACCAGCACCAAAAGACGACTCGGAGGAGGTGTGTGTGCTCCATGTCCCATCATCCAGCCAACTTCTCCCCTCAAGGAAAGCCACCTCTCCCAGTGGGGTCACCGTTAAATTGGAAAACACATTTAAAGACCGTGAAGAAAAGACCACGAAGAGCTGCAGAAGAAGACGCAACAGAGTCAAGTCCACAAGATCGTTAGTGACCGGTGAAGTTGACTATGGTTTGCCAACACCAGGGGCACGAAAAGAAAAGGCAGTTCTGGAGACAACAACAAAAGAAGGAAGGAGCTGTCCGAGAAAAGTGACGGAGCTGTACTGTAATCTATCAGACGGGGAGGCGGGATGTCTGATTATAAGGAAGGAGTGTCTGGAGAAGACTATGAAGAAGAGGGAGGAGCGGAGGGCACGGCAAGCCACCAGGATGAAGATACTGGCCGACGTGGAGAAGCCAACTCCACCTCCAAACATAAACCTTGGAAACCCCCAGAATTAAACCGAAACAAAAAAGTTGAGTATGTGTAGTATTTATGCAGCGATATAAAGACGATGTTTTGCATGAGGTTCAAACGGAAAAGTGAGGAAGTACAGCGTAATACTTTTTTATTCTGTTTGTTGCTGTTTGTATATAAGTTTAACACATGCAAATTACGCAATATTCAAATTTTGCATACCTTCAAATCATCAATATATTTCCCATCTCTACAGATACTTCAGTCTCGCTAGTACAGGTACTTTAGTCTTACATTTTCCTCAACAGTTCCACCTAGGCAAAGATAAATGTAGCTTTGTCCTCCCATGCGTTTAAAATAGTACTTTGAATAACCATTTGCCCCAGAATTCACAAAGTGCAAATTTATTAAACGGCAAAAAATGTACGCCACACGGATTTAGCAAAGTTTGACATTTTAAACAATAGCTGAATAATCCGTTTTCTTTTTAATCTTTGCCTGTGACCTGCCCCAAAATCGCTTCACCTTTTACTCCAACCATTACACAAAACTGAGTCGGAATCAAAACATCAATACAGCTGGGGTCAGAAAGTCCGCCCCAAACCCCAAGCGTGGGTGAAATGTCATCTGAGCTCGCCGTAAGCAAGACCGCAACAATTAATTAAGGATCTTTCTATTTGGAGTAAATAGGAACTACTGCTGCTGGTATCTCTCCAGGGAAGCCCGCAAAGTAGTAAGGCAAAGTTATACACTCCGAGCTTGGCAACAGTTAATCAATTGAATATGCACACATTTATGTAGCGGGGGTACGCAAACAAAGACTCCAAGAGGCGCTGTAAACAAATTAAATCATGTTTACAAAAATCTCATTCAGAAAGTCCTTCTATTTTACCCACGCCAAATAATCTCTCCGCTAGTTTATCCGAAGGAACCAAGGGATTGGGCAAACAAACTGCATAATCATAAAGGTAAATATCAGGGAAAAATGAAATTAAACTAGAGGCATTTACAAGTCCATTTTCTCCGGAAGCCGAATAAACAGGAATAGCTTGCGGTAACTTTGCACACAGTGGTTGCAAAAGGATATATTTTTTTCTCGAATTGGTCTCCCCATCTCCTGAGGCAAAAAGGCAATTTCATGCTCGAGCACGACTCCAGGGGACATCAGGACTGGAGGTGACCCCAAGGTTAACACCGCAAACCTCATAAATAGAAAAAGAAACAGGAGTGGCAAAAGTAGTATAGTAGTAGTTGGAGCTTGGGGCTATGGCAGTGATTTTCAATTTTCACAGCCAGCTAAATGAGCAGATGGATTCTTAGGGATAGCATATGATAGCAGTGAGAAGCTCCCCTCCGTGTGTCTATCTGAGGTGTTGCTGCCCGCATGTGTAGCCTGTCGCCAAGTTAATCCGTCAATTCTCAATGTGACTGGTATCAATAATTCAAGGGAATATCGTTGCAGAGTTGGCAGCCAAGACTCAACCCAGATAACGTTTGAAACAGTGTCTGTAAACAACACGCATAACTAACCAAGCTCAAAAAAACAGACTTCCTTGAACGCGTCCGCGCAATAGATCCAACTGGAGATCGCTAATTACAAAATGCAAATGGGGGGAAAGGAGGGAGTAGATGGTAGACGTCGTCATGTGACCGCTGATGCGTTTTGAAATTAATCTACTTGGATAACCTTAGATGTGCAATTTCAATCCATCAGAAAAGTGCACACCCGCCGTATGTAACCCCTCATCCAAAGAGCTGCTCCTAAGTGGCTCCTTCCTCCCTTCTGGCTTCGCTGGTTGCCAAGATGACAGCGAGCAGCGGACCAGTACCGGTGCTTAAAATGCAATTTGAGGAAAAGTTATGGCTGGTATTATGGCATCGTGTGTTTATATCTTAAGTTGATCAAAGCAGACGCAAGCTCTTAGAGGAAACCGGAGAGCGCGTCGGGTTATATTGTTTGTGCATGATTCAGCAGCAGCTTAAATCCACACACCTGGTTAAATAAAGAGTATTTTTAGACTGGCTAATATACCCTTGGAGGCTCAATTAGCGTTATGTCTTCCTTAAGATAATGGAATAAGGGTTTATGTTCAATTGAAATGGTGCACGGTTTATCATCTTGAAATTATGTCAATTAGAGATTCAGAATGTCAATTTTGGTAATTATGATGAATTGCATAGTCTGAGCATATTGACATGAAACAAACAAAGCAATATTGGTTTTTCTATTGAACCACAGTTCCTAACACAGAAATCTGAAGATGTACAGTAGCCTGGGTCATAAAAAACACTTTTGTCAGCTCATTTTGGTCTAATAAATGACAATATGTGCACTTCTGTCAAATATCTCATACGTGTTTGCCAGTGCCATCAATCAATATGTCAAATGATCTGATTCAAGACAGAAGCTAACAATATTTCTTGCTCATGCTCAGGCTTTATTATGAAGACATCAACCTATATTCTATGCATCATTTATTAATAATATTTTTCTACGGTTTTCCTGTGATTGTGGTAAAGTGATAGTAATTTAAAAAGAGTGATATTAGGCTTACATCCTCGTCCTCTCTGACGCATTTCTTTCGGTATTGCACGTGTGGTCTGCCGTCGACGTGGGGCTGAGGGGTCCTGGCCGCGTTGTCCTCGTCCACAACCTGTCCTCCCAGGAGGTGGCTGGCCTCAGGTGGGTGCGGGAACGAATTAGCGGTATTGATCTTCCCGCTGAATCTCTGATACAAAGAAGCCATAATAGTCCTGATAATACAACTTAAAGCATGACAGAGCCAAAGAGGCGCGATATGGTCTTATCGTCTTATCTGCGAGGGGAGCGCTGGCTCACGGACGGGTCTTTCGGTCTCTTCTCAGACAGACGAGATGACAGTTAGTAAATAAACGTCTATAGTAATGACTCCGTGTGAAAGCGAACCAAAGGTAGTTTCCGTTTAGATTAGTCTTGGCGCGCGGCTCAACGGTGGGCTATAGGTGTCAATAGTTGTCTCGTCAGTATTCATAACACGTTGTCTCTCCTCTTCAGTTTCCCGGTGTCTCCTTGCTGAGAGAGATAGCAGGCGGATGAGTTTCCGATCAGATCCAGCCGGTCCCGCTCGGACTCCGGCGCCGATTGTCCGCGTAAGACAAAAGAGCGCCAGATAATGTTTCAACACTTTGGGCGTTTGTTTTGGCCGACTGTCCTCACGCGCGAGGAGAGTGTGAAGGACGCAGAGAGAAAGAGGAAGAGAGGGAGAGACCGGGGATGTGCAAGCAGACGCGCTGTGCATGTGAAGTGACCAAGACTGGGGACGGCTTAACGGTGGGGCTGTCATCGTGCCGTTTTACGCACGAAACACCCGACCACATCTGGACATCTCTTTACACAAACTGTACACTAGTATCCGTCTGGTGTCTAAAGAGAGGCCATGACATTTTGTCTGGGGAGCTTGGTCCCCAGGACGGCGCTCGACTGCCTCTCTGTGGCGTCTTGTATAAGGGCAAGCTGACCTCTGTACATCATGATCCAGGTGCACAACGTGCTTTCTGCGTAAACGTAACAGTCAAAGCCTAAGGTGGATTAGTTTAAATTTAAAACATAACCATGAAAAACTGTATCAATATACACTTAATCTTCTGAACAACAGTGCGCACTATAATACCAAACATTGATTTATGGACTATCAATTGGGTAAATCTACTACAGTTCATCATGTCCAAATCCAAATCAGCTACTTCTGAACAATACACAAACATCCCCAGATTTATACCATATAGTCACCAAGATTATTATTATTATTGTTGTTGTTGTTGTTGTTGTTA
>KN479907.1:30233-42106 GCA_000787095.1 Periophthalmodon schlosseri
ACCCTTCCTTTCAAAATCACAGCCAATATGATCATCACAATTTAAATGCAACAAAATAAATGAATCACTGATTGTTTACATCTAACTTGTCAAATAACCTGCCTACGAGCAAAAAAGATAATAAAGACCTGTTTTCAATGTTAATCAATATTTGCTTTGAAAACCAAAAACATGTAAATCACTCAGTGTCTCTTAGGTCCAAGTGTCACTTTAAAAACAGGCCTGGACCTTCCACTGTGAGCTGAAAGCATATTAAAATCCCATCACCTCCTTTTACCCCCAACTACTTATAATTAAATTCTTGCAGCATATTTAAACATTATAACGCGATTCTTCATGCAGCTACAATCTCCACCTAAGCTGGCGGTGTCCTAAATCGTGCCATTACCCCCATCGCCACAGCCCTTCTCATACAGCAGAACATTACACACGATTCCTCCTTTGAACATCTACTGAGGCCAATGCACTGCCGCTATCTTGAAATTACCCAATATTGGCTTATGTGGTGCAAATGGAGCCCCACGTATTCAAGTGTGCGCCCTGTTTTGTCCCGGATGCCAGTAACGAACACCCCTCAGCCATCTCAGGGTGACAGCTCGAACTATCGCTCCACCGGGACACCGAAATGAATTGTGGGAAATGGGACATCTTCACTGGGGTTGGCACTTCAAAGCACAGCGCTAAAGTACAGCTCCAAACTGCCACACGCGTTCTGTTGAGTGGGGCATCTGTCATTATGGGTGCTAAAAGTGAGCGGAGCATTCGACAGTCATCGTGGATGGATACGGAATGGTCCATATTCAATTTTAAACAATATGAGGTTTTCAAAAGTGTTTTTAAAGCCACAGTATGGAACTTTTTAGCCAAAAATAGACTAGAAAACTTGCCTGAGGTTCAGAATACACATACTTGTTCAAAACTTTACAAAGATGTGAGTCTGGTCACCGGTGAATCTTCCCTGTTTTCAGATGGGCATGATTGACAGGTGGATTAGCCAATCAGGGACAGGCATAGTTCTTCTATATAGGAAAAAATAAAGGAAAAAAAAACACACGGGGGTTAAAAACATTGAATTTCTGCAGAATCACTAAGTGAAGCACTAAACCTGTTAATCTGAGGTGAGAGAAATTTGATTTTATTTGTAAATCATAGGTGACCAATGAGCTCCTTCGTTTCACATGTGTCACTGAAAAAAAAACAAATCTGATTGGACAATCACATTTGAGACTTGAGACGCAACGGAGGAGGACCAGGCGGTTATCAATCTATATAAAAAAATACAGAGCGATATCAGATTGGATTTGCCGGGCAACTAGAAAGCACGTTTTTTGGTTGGACATTTTTATCGCACAGAAAAACGTGCGTTCTTACTGTGAGCAGGGTTGCATTTCCACAGATCTGACTCTTTGGCTGTAATTTTCAACAATAAAATGTATCTATTTCCATGGAGAATGTTTTGTAAAGTATGATTTGAACTTTCTATTTCTATCATGGAGGTGACGTGCCATCTCTAGAAAGTAACATACTGTACCTTTAACGAATACTGACTTTTCGGTATCTAGGGGGCACTGATTCATGGCGAGAATTATTAATGTTACCGCCACAATAAGGGGGTATGTATCTGGAATACCAATCATCGATTTCAAAAGGTTTAGGACAATCATTTGAAAACAAAAGCACAGACCATTACTACTTTTAATTAAACTTGTCTGTATGCTTCCACTCTTCACTTCAGATCAATTTCCCATGGCTTTGGAAACGTAAATTAGTTGTATCCATTTTCTTGAGGTTTTTGCAATTTAATTTCCAATAAGATTTATGGCGTGCGCCGACTACTGCACGGACAGCTTCCTCTCCCGTCGAGGCCAGCTTGGGTCCCTGTCATCATTTGTTTCTCTAGTTCATAAATGCCTTTTCCAGGGTGTGCGCGCTCAAGGGAAATAGGTCCGAGGAACTTGACAACCATCCAGGCCGCTCTGATAGATGTCCTCCAATCCCCGTCACCTTGTTGGGGTGGCTGTTGTGAATCGGCTGGCTGCCTTTAACGCCCCCCCCGGAGCTCGGGCTCAGCTTGACTCCCCCGTATCACCGGTTTGCAGATACAGGGGCCGGCTGGAGCGCTGTCAGAAAGATCACTGCTTCACGGAGCCGCGTTGTAGGAGCTGGAGAAGTGTGAAAAGCCGTGTAATAACCAGTGTAATGATGATGATTTGTGCCGCGTGCCTAAAACCTCCGGGGGAACGGGACCGGCGCCTTCACGCGTTCTGCAGATACAATATGCCGCTGGAACACACAGAGAGGTGATTGTATATGCAAGCAAATAAAAGTGGTATTTCACACACACAAGGGACGAATAAGGCAGTGGAAATAGGTTAGGTTTGTTCCTGAGGTTTTGCCGTTGGCGTTCATGGCTATGTGGACTGTACAATGTTTTCGAGATAAGAAAAAATGTAATGTAATAAATGTTTGCATAAGACCAGTCAAACCCAAACTGAATTTTTGTTTTGTTTTGTTGTTAGTATCAAAAACTCTGACTAAGATGTAGATGGCATGACTGCAACTAATCTGGCAATATTTTAGAGAAAAAGTTGAGTTGTTTTGACTTGTTCTTCTAGCTCAGATTTAAGTTAAACTATGAAACCATAATAGTCAGTACCTCCATCCTAACTTAACCACATTACATATAATACTATAATACATACACAAAAACAGAGCACACTGAAGTTGTCAGTTTATTGAAATGCAAACAGCAAAATATGATCTGATTTCTCTGACTGTTCACACTTGTGCATGTTTTAACGAGGAGGCTACTTCAAAAGAGTAAAAAATATAATAAAGACAAAGAAAAAAAATTAAGTGTTGTTAAAAAAATTTTCTTTGACTTCCAAATACCACATAAACATGCGGAATCAGATCTAATATTCGGGATATCTGTTTCTACCCATCATTAGTTTATTCTGGTAGTGTAAATGTACCGGGCGTATAATGAAATATAATAAAAGTATGTGTGTTATCTCTTCTTCTCGCACAATGCTCCACATATTGTACAGGTCGGGAACGTGGCTGCTTCTTACTGTTTTTTGTTTTTTTAAAGTAACAATCACAACTGAACCTGTGCTGCCAGTGCTTTAACCTGCAGATATAGAACACATATAAGTTTTTCTCATCCTCAGTAATGGACGGGCCGTGCTTCATGTGAAGCTCAGAACCTCCAGAATTCACTCACTGAGCTGCAGAGGCTGCACTAGCACTGATTCATGATTGGATGCAGGTGCTAGAGTTTAGATAGTGAGGATTCAGATCAGAAAGACTACTTTTATGTTTATTTCCTGTTTATTTCTGTTTATTTTAGGTGTAGGAATAAGAAACCCAAACGAGATACTTATGCGAGGCTCATTTTGCTTTCTGATTGGTAAAACAATTTTTGATTTGGACATGTTTACTTTGTATCTGGGAACACTGTTAACTCATGGTTATTAAAGAAATTCGAATTCTACATACCATCCCTGTAAACATGAATTTTGGTAAAAGGCTCTGTGCACAGCATTGTGCTAGCTAGCGCACTGTGTCTCAAAGGTAATGCTAACTTTTAATAAGATATAAAATAAACAAATAAATCAAATTTAAATTGATTAATGTAAAGACCACCCGATTGTTTATAAATGTAGATTATTTCAGTTTGTGGCGTTGTTTTAATATTTGTAATGCCTCAAAATTAGCATTAGCGTTAGCATTGAGACATAAACACCTCCCTTTCCCCTTCCTTGTCCTCTGGTGACGTTTTCACCTCATTTGTTTAGTCTTTAACATGTGGTCAGAGACATGCCCCCTCAAGTCACTGTCCACTGTCGTATCTTGAAATATATATATTAATTTTAGCGTGACTCAGCAAAAACCTGATAGAGATAGAATTCGACAGGAAGTAGTGACGCTAACAGTGATGCTGCCAGGCGCCGCTGTGACTGTATGTAATGTTTGCACCCGGAGTTAACTGATTAGCAAACGTCTTTTCACCACAGCGTAGCCCGGCTGTATTAACTAATGATCATTGCAGTAGTATTGAATTTTCCATCATCTCAATTCATAACTGTTGTCTGTAATGTAAGCACCTCCGGGTCACAATATTGAGTGTGAGCCCATGTATGATTCATAATGGTTATAAATGATGTAATAGCCTACCATCACAATACGCAGATTTATTTATCCATATTAGCAGAATTGCCAATGGAGACCAACTTATTTCCATCAGCCTCCTACACACTGCATCAAAATGACACAAAGTAATTAGACAGAAGAGCAAACAGATCAATCAGTCAATGCTTCCGATTGGGATCACCGTAATATCTCATTTCCTCTGCACGTCGCTCGGTCGCATTATTACTGTCACTGCTAATATGCTAGAATTTTGTTAGTGGACAACGTTATCATCATTTTCCGCGTTTCATTTAATCTTTTATTTTGGATTAGCTGATTGCCGCTAAAGCTCTCCCTTGTTTCCGAGTTAAGCAGATGGGACAACAAGTTGATCTGTCATTGCTGTGACCTAGAACTAAACCTTAAAAGTTCATTACAACCCATGAACTAATCTACTTTCAAATCATTACACAGTAGCCACCTATAGACAATTACCGCATGCTATTAAACCTGTCAGCTAGAAACCAGATACCCAGCAAGCTAATTGTACACGCAACAAGCTACCTGAATATCCAATTATAGCTACTGTATAGGCTATTAGCATGTAACTTGACAGGCAGCTGTATAAAGCTAATTTGAATTCACTACAACAACTTTGAAAGCCGTAAAACACATACCTCTTTGTATTCAGAACATGCCATTATGACACACTAGCCTACTGCATGCTATTAGCCTGACAACTTTGTAATCTGATAGCTAACACGCTAACTCAACACCAAACAATGAAACCTTTCGAAGGGGACAAAGGAGAATGAATTTTAAGTAGGCTAATATCACTTTAGCTACTGCGAACAACTAGCTACTATGTTGTATCATTCAAGCTAATTCATCACCATTAGGTCTGATCTGATTTGATTTGATTGTAATTGATGGCTACAGGAAGGGCGCGTGGCTTCAAAAACGAGAAATAAAATTAAAAGAATTCCCATGGGAATTATTGTGTTTACCTCCTTTTTTATAAGAAACAATTCTAACATAGAATCTTTAGTCTACATGATCCGATGAAAACAAGCTAACCATAAGCACCATGCTAACAGCGCTAAAACAAGGCGGCTAAATAACACTTCGATAACTTAAGCTATCTACTATGTTGTATCATTCAAGCTAATTCATTCATCACCATTAGGTCTGATCTGATTTGCTCTTATTGTAATTGTGATGGCTACAGGAAGAGCATGTGGCTTTAAAAATGAGAAATAAAAATAAAATTATAAAATAAAAATAAAATAATTCCCATGAGAATTATTGTGTCTGTCCCCCTTTTAATAAGAAACAATTATAATAGAATCTCTAGTCCACATGATACGATGATAACAAGCTAACCTTAGGCACCATGCTAACAGCGCTAAAACAAGGCGGCTAAATAACACTTCGATAAATTAAGCTATCTACTACATTGTATCATTCAAGCTAATTCAGCCTAAGCCTATCTGTTTGCAAATGTGATGCTAGAGGAAGGGCATGTGGCTTTAAAAATGAGAAATAAAAATAAAATTATAAAATAAAAATAAAATAATTCCCATGAGAATGATTGTGTCTGTCCCCCTTTTTGTAAGAAACAATTACAACAGAATCTCTAGGTCTACATGGTCCGACGATAACAAGCTAACCATAAGCACCATGCTAACAGCGCTAAAACAACGTAGCGAAACAACCAATTTGATAACTTAAGCTACTGCTAATGTAACCTGACAGAAAGCTACATAAACCATAGAACTGCAATATAATATTTCCCTAATGCCGGGCGAGTTGATATACCACCCATTCACCCTGGCATCAAAACATCTTCTTCTATGTGAGTGTTTATCAAAATGTAATTATGCCCCACCGCAGCCAAAAGTCAATGGGACAGTGCGGGAGAATACATCCCTTATCTCCGTGCTGCACCCCAACACTACGTTACAACGCCCGGCTCATTTCGGCCCATGTAAAGATGGCGGATTCAATTACTGTGCACTGCAAGTCAGAGCATTTTATTATAGCGTTGGTCTAGCGCACAAAGCCGAATACCTTCATGTGTCATTGAGGCGCTTCTCGCGTTCGCATAAACCACTTGATGTACTAGCTCTTTAGCAAGCTGGAATCTTTTTTATTAACTTCTTTAACTTGTTTTTCAAATAGCCCGCCGTAAAATCCAACTCTCTCAAGCTAGCACATGCCCCTCTGGAGTTTGCATATTATCTTTCATCCTGAGTAAGTGCTGAATCTTCCACTACGTTGCGGACGGAGGGATGCTCTGTAGTGAGCCCAAATTGAAATGGCAGCAGATAAGTCAGTGAGGAAATGGGGTTTAACGTTGGCTTATGCGGGAGAAGAGGCTGTAACATGTTTTGGTGGGAATAGTTGAAGGCAGTCTCCACTTGAACAGGCTCTGGAGAAACTAGACGAGACTTAAAGCTGTACTATGCTTTTCTGGTCACCGTGGTGATGTAATTGCGTTGTCCGGAGCGATCCACCTTATGTTATTTAACTCGTCTAACATTTATTTACATGCAGGTGCTCAAAATACCTTGAAAGATGTGCATTTTCACTGCGGGCGGGCTCACCTCTTCACAGATCTGACCTATAACTTGGCCTGGAGACATTACTGTGCTTGCGTCTGCTGTATAGTTATAATCTATGGCACCGCGGGATCGTTATGTTTTAAATTGTAAATCGCAATATTCATCTCAAACGACTTAATAAAAGAAACGCTGACTTCTGCGTTAGAAAACTGCTGGGAGCTGACGATGCTGTGAACGTCATCACGACAAAGAGCCATCGGCGCCTCCGATGGACAGCCGCAGATCACGCTAGCGAGCAGCAGATTAAAAAAGAAATTGTACCAAAATGACTACGCGACGCTGCCGAATCCCACGCATATCACATATTAAGAAAATAAAATTGGATTGGAAGTTAAGTGCAGAGGAGTGGCCGTGTGCGGTTAGCAGTGAAAACAGGGGTTGATCGGCAAAATGGCGTCTCGAAAATAAACGATTAAAGCGATTGCTCAAACATTCACGAATCACTCCAAAAACAACTTCGGGCGAGTAAATGGTGAGGGGAAACAACTAAAACATCGTTAAAAGCTCTGAAAAGCCGATTTTGGACCATTGCGGACCATTTTTGGGTCTCTACCAGAAAAGTTACACAGTACAGCTTTAACTGATTGCCACTGGAATCCCTGCTTTATGCGAACATGGCTGTGGAGCACTTCTGGACTGGGGTAGGGTCCTGTTCGGAGTCCTAAAATGCCCCCGTCTCGCACGCGCTCAATCATCGCTGGTGATTTCTCATACAGAGTAACACCCTTTTTGCTAATTTATTATTCCACGTGCCACAACATTCATTTATCTCGTCTGCAAGGCTGCCCAGACCTCGGCTACTCACAAACGTCATATTAATCATGCTGTTTGCTCTGTAATTTCTTTTCTGACGATAAACTGTGAGGCACAAAGGTAAGCTTCATTCACTCGGTATAATTCGCATAATCCATTGCCTCAGCCTACTTCTTTTGAGCTGTGTACACTACTATGTCATGATAACAGAACTGAGTAATGTGTAAGTAATATGGACAAATAATAAATTAACTAAACTAATACAATTTTAAGTGTTTTCTTATTTCTTTAGCAACAACGTTAAAAGTCCTATATTACACAAAATGGACTCTTGTGAGCTTTAAGCCATGTTATAATATCGTTATCTTATCGTAAACATACCCGGTGTTGTGTTTTGTTTCATTCACACACGTTTGAGTAACCCTTTTTTATTAGTCTGTCTACATTTCCGAAGCTCAAAATGCTCAGTTCCACCTTGTGATGTCACGTAGTGGTCGTTTTCAAGTTAACAGCTCCTTTTGCCCTTTTGTTCAAGGGAGATTTGCAATTCCAAATCCAAATGATTCAAGTGAAGGTGCGTGGAGTTTAAAAACACAGTGGAGCACTTCCTGTATTACCACATTACATCACAAGGTGGAACAGAGCGTTTTCGGTTTGAGGGAAGACCTCAGCCTAAATATGCAGGGTTTGTGTGTTAAACATGTGAATGAAACAAAACACAACTCCAGGCACGTTTGTGATGCGGAAACAACATTAAAAACAGATCAGAAAATAGCGTAACTTAAACAACTTAAGTTCTCAAGTCTTATGCACTCATCATACTCAGTCTAGCATTCAACACAAAAGTTAAAAGTTGAGTTTAATCAAGCATCATGCAGTTATTTTAACAAATATCTCTTCTTCTCAAAACAATGCCGTCCAACTGTAAATAACAAACACGCCGCAGACACTCAAACGAGACACTAAGGAGCCTAAGCCACTGGTAAATTCCCCGATACCTGGAGAAGTCAGTTCATTCTCGCCTGTCCCGTTGCTATCACAAAGCGGCAGCAGGCTTTTGTGTCAGAAGCGGGAGCCTGAGCCATACCACAGCCGTTCCCCGCGCCGCGTGCCGTGTCGCGCATGCTAAACAGGCCCCTTACCCGTCTGCTGGAGGCGCTGGTGTCGATCTTCAGCTGGGTGGCTATGAACACGGACATGCTGAGGGAGAGGGAGCGCCACTTCACTTCTCGCCTTCTCGCCTGCCCGCACCTTTGTGAAGTTTGCCGGAGGTGTCCGCCGGAGAACTCGCCTCTCCCCCCTCCCTCCCTGCGGCAGCGGAGGGGAGGCTGACCCGAGGGTCCGAGGAGAGGCCGACCGGACCGCCTCCTGCTTCCCTCTCTCTCTCTCTCTCTTTAAGGGCTGAATCAATCATACAAGACGCTGGCATCGGCTCCACGGGGGGGGAGAGAGTTTGGGGTTGGGAGGGGGGTCCATCTCCTCCGCTCAGCCTGCTCCAAATGCTACTTATCTCCCCGGTCCTCGCGCGCTGCCTCTTTGGCTCGCTCACTCTCACACTCGCTCAGCGGAGTTCACGCAGGCCAGAAGAGTTCAGGCAAATGAGATGCTAAACGCTCGGAAATGCACACAAATAAACACTTAAGCACCAGCTTATACATCTACTATAATCTTTCCTTTTTATATAGTGCTGCTTGGGCACTTTTTCCTCTCCACGGGCTGTGTGGCTGCGCGTGTATGTCAACTTCAAGTGGGTAAACATATTACCAAGAAATGGATCAATTGAGTCAGCTTCGCGGCCTGGTTGTGATTAAGCACAGGTAATATTTATGCTCCCTGTCTGCCACATCATAAAATACAACCCCCTACCTTCACAAACAATCGCTCACACAGCCATCAAGCGGCGCTAACAGGACAGAAGCCTGGCACCGGCTCCACCGCTGTTCCCGCCTGTTGGATGCCACGGCTGAGGTAGTGTCACTGTTATTCCCGGCGAGCCAAAGCACACGGGAGAAGGAGAGGTAATGAGGTTTTTCTTCAAATACAAACTGTTGCCTTTGTTGTGACGCTGGATGTAATTTGTTGAACCCACTGGGAGCATTGGTTTAAAATGACACATCACGAGTCTGAGACGGCGCTGCTTCTCAAGGCTGCACCAGAGTCAATCCTTGGTCAGACAGACAGGGAGAATAAATCACATTGGTATTGATGTCACGATTCACCATGTGGCTCGCGTGTGAATCGAAATCCCCAGGTTACATCAAGATTAAAAATGAAAAAAATGTGCGTGCGTGTGTCTGTGAAGCAACAAAATCTTAACTAGGAACAATCTGGTTCGTTTCTGTCAAAAGAAGTAGTTACTTTTGTTGCAACAACCACTACTCTGTTTAAACAAGATGCAAAAACGTGTTCCTTGTTCTATTTTGTGCAAATCTAGCTATTGATGCTAACACTGAAAAACATTTCCAGGTGGTTCATCACAAACCAGAGGAACAGGTTTCTTTCGAAGTAATTTCAGCGAGTTTCCACAGCTTCAATGAATATGCATGAGCAAACTGGGCGGACACCGTTTATAAACGACCTCATGGCGGTGGGTAGTTTTCATTCTAGTTGTAGATTTTCAATTCAAGTGTCTTTCTTTAGCACATTTAGAACAACTTCAGCTGACCAAAGAGCTTCACATAAAAGTCAACAAACAAAAAAAAAACACATATACAGATAACGGGATACATAGGAAAAGTATAACACAACGATGTCCCGCCTGGTTAGTATGAAACAAGCGAGATAAAACAGACGAATTAAATAAGAGGAAGAAACACAATCAAATATGTTATCTGAACCATGAACCTGTGAGCCATGTTTTTACAGATAAAGCTTCTTTAAATGTACTCGCTTACTACCGATATAATCATCAAGAATAATGGTTCCTTCTCGTACAAAGTAGGGGTTTGCAAAAATATTGAAATGAGTGTTTTTTGTTTGTATATTTTACCTAATTATTTTGAGACGGTGCTACAATTTTGTTGCTTGTTTAGAGAAAGGAAACTCGTATTCACAGTTTTGATGATGAAAATGGCTGGATTTCATATTTTTGCGTAGGTTTAACAAAGAAATACGGTTGTTAAATGCGTTTGGTTCTTAAACTGAGTCACGATAATTACTACATATCGACTTACAGTTCAAGTATATGTTAGATGGAACAATAACTTTTTTCGTGGTACTTTTTCTTCGTACTGATGGGGAACTTTTTGTAAATTTTCTGTACTGCGATTAGATTTGAGCTGAAGAGGGTTGAATAAATAAACTTCTATGACTCATGACACAGACAAACACAAAAAATTTAAAAAAAAAATTTGGTCCATTTTGAATATTTTTTTTAGGGAAACTCTTAATTAATTAGTTTCAATATTGTAATTTATCGTCTATATTTTCTTCAGCAAAATATCGCACTTCAAAATGTGTGATTTTGACAGGGCTATGAGTCCTATATTGGTAAATGGTCATATTTTTATAAAGCGCATTACATCAAGGAGCCACTCACCCAGTCACACACACATTCATACACCAGTGTACGCAGACACTGGGGGTGAGGTGGGTAAGTGTCTTGCCCAAGGACGCGGCGACAGCGTTCATCTGTGTGAGCTGTGCCCCAATGATGTTTATGCCGAGAGCGGGATTCGAACCGCCAACCTTCGGATCAGTGGACAAACACAGATTATCGTGAGCAATGTATCGATTAGAGCAGTGATCAGCAGCTTTAAGGGACCGGCTGATTTTGCAGCGCTTGGGCGTTCGTTTCATTTCTGTCGTATTTACAGTAATGGTTTACTCTGCAATGATCACAAACCACCACAGTTCACAGTTAACACAGACTAATTGCAGTTACACATAAAGGTCAGGGCCATCACTTGTGTTTTGAAGCGTATGATAATGGCGTATTTCACTGCTGGAGGTGTAACAATGCGCCGGTCCTTCACAATAGTTTTCTCCACGCTGGAGTTGGCTTTGTGGCTTACTAATTCCCTCCATTTGTCACTTGCTGCTGATCTTGCAGAAGGTGAGTCACCATTAAACCATTTAGGAGGAGCTGTCAAAACAATATCATCAATAAAAGCAGTGAGCAATGGGAGGGTTTAATTCACGAGCGCCATTTCAACGTTTCATCGGCAATAAGAGAAAACGCCGCGTATTTCATCACACGGACCGGATAAAGGACGGAATTAAGCTACGTTTGAACATGTTAAACTACTACCGCGTACTTACTATTGTATTATGTATGTGTTCTTTTGGGCGGCGGTGGCTCAGGAGGTAGAGGTGACACATGGCCCCAGTAGTTAGATTTGAGCTCCTTCTCCTCTAGGTTAT
>JACM01019176.1:0-27626 GCA_000787095.1 Periophthalmodon schlosseri
AATAATATATAACTAAGAACTAAAAAAAGGAAATGTTGATTTTCATGTTATAGGTCATGTTACTATCACCTATTGAAATATACTTTGAATAGCGCAATGAATTAGATAGCTAAGGTAACGTCAACTATTTGGTGTTGTCCTTGTTTTCTGTATTTTTATTTTTTTTAATATATTTTTTTAATTATTCATGTTCTTTACTCCCCCTACTAGTGGTGATAGTTTTACCAGCTACTAAGATTCTCGGGTGCCTCTATCCATTTTGATGGACATAGTGACTGTGTTATATTCATATATTTAGAGATTGTTAGTGCCAAAACACATTTATTTCATTTAACCGTCTGCCAAGGACCTGTGTGCTTATAGCTTAATCTTGGCCACATCTTAAGATGACTCTGATTTGTTTCATGACATAAGAGTAAAAAAGTACCACAGACTGCAGAGAATATACAGTAGTGCTAAAGCTTGTCCCATGTTCACATTTGTATCAATATAACATGAAGAGGGCAGGTCATCCATAATGAATAAGTCTTGAGTAACCAGCAAAAATAAGTGAGACTTGGCCCTTGGTGCTCTCTTCCTCCCTGAGTGTTACTGCAAAGCTCAATAAGAGTGTAATATTTTTTGGAGTGCCCATTCTCAGGGTGTGGGATATGCTATTGGAATGGCATTTGCTGGGTTGTTTGGGGACAGGGTCAGGCTAATGGTGAATTAGCTGTGCTCATTAGGAAACATTGTGTGCTCTCATTGTAAAGTTTATGAGGGCCAAACACAGCTTGGCTGGTGAATTCAATTGAGTCAATTGAGTCTTCTTTGCCAATAATTGAAGCTCTGCACTCTTTTCTCCATGGAGACTATTTGCCTTGGAATGTACCACAATATGGCATTAAACGGATCTATCTCCGTGGAGACAAGCAACCAACACCACAAGGCCAAATTACAGGTCGGATCTGTAGAAAGGCGAGTCCGCTGACAGTAAGAATCCGTGTTTATCAAGTGTGTTTTTGATTTCTGTGACTGAATAAAAGCAGTATAGATAAGTTAAATGTCATGCAGGCAAAGCAATGATATCTTCCTGGTGACAACCAGACGGTAGGCTGGTCCCCCACCAGACAAGTTACATAGTGCACCTTTAGAATCTTAATTATAATGCTATTTTGTATGTTTAGTCCAGGTAAAATTTGTATGCAGTTGGAGTTAGCTCCAGTTTCCCCCATTAATCCAAAACATGCACCATAGGTAAAGTCCTCCTGCAAGGTAGTCCTGACCAAGCTTAGGAACAAGATCACAGAGATGGGCCCCCACTGCGCCTGAGGAGATGCCCCAGTGTCATTGAAGGATGTAGATCAAACGCAGAGGACAAATTTCCCTATGGGGACAATAAACTGTAAACAATAAACCTTAAGTTTTGAGAGAAAATAAAAACAACACAAGACTCAGATCATAACCAATTTTGTGATTCTGTTGCTTTTTCATGTCTTAAGGATGACGCTGAAATATGCTGCCATATTAAAGGGCAACTGAGCTATTGAAATTGAGCATATGGAAATGAAGAAAGCTGTTTGTCAGTAGATATGTGTTACTTTGTTGACGGTTGACAATGAAATACAATAGTCAAAGTAAAAAAAAATTATATTAGGTTATTACAACCACAACAAACTGGACATTTGTAAGAAAGGGTTAATGTATGTGTGTGGGTGTAAATGTGCTGTGTTTGCAAGCACCTTGAAAACAGCACTTCAGGGGGCTTAACCCACGGCTCAGTAATCTTTGCATCCTGACACTCCCATGGAGAACCAGGCTCTGTGGAGACCTGCACGTCAGTCAAAACAAGTTCCCCGAGGTCTGACCCACGCTACAAAAGCACAGTCAGGCCTGTCAGCCTCATTCAGATACACAACACCTTTACTCATCTCATTATAAAGCAGCAGGGTCGTACAAATAAGGAAGCCACCCCCTACTGTCACTATACTGGTAAAATTTAAATTATTTATAGAAATACTGCAGCTTCCACCCACTCTCCAAAAATAGATAGCTATGCTAGAATTGTCTCATTTGAAGAAATTGTGAGTATTTCTCCATGGCCAAGGTCTATTGGTGCATAGTTACTGACTTCAGACATCACCTTTTCTTATATGGCACAAAGTATGCTTCTTTATAATCCACTTATCTCAGTAATAATCTGTCTCACCTGCCACAAGCCTCACTGCACATTTCACATCTTTTTCTCAAGGACATCTTGACAGTATCAACATGAAACAACTTGTTAAACCTGTGCTTGCATGAACATACAAAATGTTAAAACAGAAGAAACAAATGCATGTGAACTGTTACAACAACCAGTCATCACATACTTGTTTGTAGTAGAAAACACAAAAGAAGAAACATTTCATTTACAATACAACAATACTAATATCTAAAAGCCTAATTTAAATTGTATTATTTTTAACAGCTTAAACTACCTGAAAATATTTTTTTAGAAGATGCCACTAGATATATGATGATTATTGGTTAATTAATTGTTTTTACCCATGAGCCTTACTCAATGCCAGGAAAGAAAAGTGCAGTGAAACCGAATGGTAAAGAATGTTGATTACGAGTGAAACCTATGCCGTAGTTTAATGACTCGTTTCGACACCCCATTGAGTTGGATCCATCAAATTGTTCGTGTGGCATCTGGAGTATTATCAAACACAGCAGGCCTAGGTCAATGAGAGACAGGGAGATGGAGAACACTGTCTCAATTCAACACAGAAGACTTATAATGGGAGTAGACTCAAATGAGATAAAAGAGCCACTGCGTTTCCTTTTATTCTCTGATTGTTAGATGATTTATGGTGTCTGGTTTCGGATTTTAGAGGATGGTAATAATTCACATGGCAGTGAGAAGAATGTGAGCTGCTTTGGTGCTATGACAAATTCTTATTTTAAAGGTGCATTATGTAACTTTTCAGGGTCTGCCATCTCAATTTCAGATCTGACCTGTAATTTGGCCTAGTGGGGTCACTGCATGGAGACAGTGTTAAGTTTAATGCCATACAGTGGAACATTTTGGGCAAAGGAATAACAGCTCCATTGCAACAAGAAGGGGACGGACCCTTCCCCAGAAAAGTTACATAATGCACCTTTTGAGGAGAGTCTGTGTAATCCCTCAGTCATCCAGGTAGGGTCAATAGAAGGTTGAATTCTGTTCAACTGGGCAATGTTCTTTGAGTATTTAAAATGAATACTTGAGGAGTGAACGATGCGCTCTTGTCTCCTATACTCTGCTTCTCTTTCTCATATCTGCTAATTTTATGTCCCTGTTCACTTCATCTTTAAATCGTTGAGCTCATATCAATGGCACTAATCGTTGCTCTGTCTATCTTGTACATTGTCAGTACATTATCAGCTCAGGAAAGTCACAGTGTCAAATGTTAATGTTAGATCTGCTTATGGTGGAGTTGCCAGTCTCCTGTTTGTATCTTGTCTTATGTACTGATCATTACAATGGGTTATAGAAAAGCTATTGGTAAGCTTAAAGTTTAATTTATTGATCCAGTCATTACTTTGTAAGTGCAGACACATAATTTAATAGTTCAAATAGACAATGCATTGCATTAAATAGGTTCAAGAAAAAAATAGGATCAAGAACATTTATTCTTCATTGTTCTGGGCTTAGTTATCTACTTCCTACCAGATCATGAGGCATGCTTGGCTTGTCCAACCTCCCACCGCTTTCTGCTGGTTGACGTTTGTTGACTGCAGTGCATTTGGCCGCTGGTGAGGAGAGCTTCTGTATTCTCTGTGGTATTTGTGTGAGAGGACAGTCTGGTCACTGCCCCATTCCACAGTGCTGCTGCTAGCTCAAGAGAATATGTGTGGCTAATCAGGTCCACACAGGCACAGCTCTGGCTTTAATGTAGGCCAAGGGCTTGTGTTTGTACAGCTAACTGCAAAAGACAAAAGAAAAGAAAAAAAAAAAGGTTTACTAAATGGTGTATGCTGATATCTAAAATTGTTGACTTGTGTGGCTCTCTTAAAGACTCAAACAGTGATATAAATAGAGGTAATTTATCTTTTGGTTGGGGTCAGTGGGTGTCTGAAGTGTCAGATGAACAAAAAACAGATCTATAATTGAGTCGCTTATTCCACAGTAGAGGTGGGTCATATTACTGATTATATTGTGAATGTTGTTGTGAACATCAGCATTTTTTTTTTTTTTTTTTGCATTCAGGAACCACTAATATCCAGTCCAGCATCATGAACCTCTCCATACATGTCAACTGAGAAGGCTTTAGAATTCAACATTCATTCATGCCTTTTGAATCTAGGAGGGCAATACAAAAAAGTGGCACTCCGAATGTGCACATGTATTAGTTACTTTCCAACCCTGGTCAATGTTTACTTTTTTTTTCTTTGTTTTTATTCTGTCCCTTTATTACCACAACCACCACTATCATATTCTATCAAAACATTGTATGACTGAACCCTTTGTGAGAAAATGTTATTTATTTTACTTCATGTATGCTTCAAGTGTTTTGGATCATGTTATCATGCAAAATTGTGCACACACAGAGAAGCAGACCCACTGTGAGTGATATAATGTGAGGTCAGCATAACACTTAGGAGGAAAAGACAATCTTATTCTTTCTCCTTTTCACCACCTTCTTGCCCTGCGTAGTTACTTTTTGTTTGAATCTGAATGGCAAATTAGACTCTCAGTGTGTGCCTGAGATGTGCTCCTTGTGTGTGACTGCTCATCTTTCATTAGAAGACATTAGCACAGATTTTCATCACGTCTCTGTGTCATTATGGGTGAAGCGTGGAGAGCAAGTCTTTCACACTGATCTCAGTGGCATTCATGTTGCATCAGCAGCTCTGTAGATGTGCATGTAGTGGGTGTACATGGGAATAGGCTGACACATGAAGTAGGCCTGTCATGATAACACATTTTGAAGTGTAATATATTGCTACAGAAAAATATCACAAAAATGATAACACTGAAACTACTTTATACTACTGACACAAGAACCATGGAAGCAGGATAATCCCAGAAAACGACTTTCTTAGTGAATCAGAATGTAAAAATGTGGGCACCAATAAATAGGTAGATGGCACAATTAAATGTTTTAGCTGATTGTTTCAGTATCTATCAAATCAATCTACAGCTTACATGCTATTATATAGGTTTAATGCTACATAAAAATAAGAAAAGTTTCCTACTGGTACAAAGAAAATATTGAGCCTGATAAAAAATATATTGTTCATCTATCATATCATGTATTGAACAATAAGTACATTTAGTAATTATTGTGACAGGCCTAACATGGATCACAGCCCCAGTCAAAACTGAACTACAACTCAACACTCCAAAATAGTGTTATTGTTTTCCATTTTTGTGTGAGTTGATCTTGTCTCATATTGATCATCCTCAAGTAGACGATAACCACAAGGTCCCAAACATCCCAGAATACACTTGATTTTGAACTCAGCACACCAGAGGCCTACAATATAAAGGAGTGCTTTTTTTCTCCAGTCTTCCATGCATCCTGGAAAATACTGTGGATCAGTTGTGTGTGTGGTTGTCAGCAGTGCTGCTGGGATTGTTTGAACCTTATAGTACTGTTATTATAATTACATATAGCAATTGTGTGTGGGTGTGCTGGTATGACATTGTGGTGGGACCGAAATCTGTATGCACAGTCAGTTTATGTGGACAAAGATCCCATGTCCTTCCATATTACGGAGTGAATGAAAATATAATACAAGATTATGATCATATGTTGGATGATATGTTTTACTGATCAGTGTTCATACTGCAATTTAAATGCATCTATATTGAATCAAGTGTGAACGTTCTGCCTGTATTTTTTGCCAGATCAGAAGACGCAGACCCACACCAGCGACTTTAGTGGCATCCAGTGATCAGTCATCCCCAGGTAAGATATCCCATCACACTGGCACGCAATATTTCATTTTGTACAAAAACAGAGAACCTTGTAAATCTGTTATTTGTTAGAGTTTTGTTGTATATTATTTCAGTTATAATCTATAACATTTTTATTTCCTTTATTTTTGATACAAGAAAGGTTTTGCTTTTGAAAATGTTTAAGTAACTGCAAAGACAATATTGAAAAATCTGTGTAGTCTACTAGAGAAACTGAAACATCAGATTTGAAAAGACATCAGTTGGTATTTTACATTTCAAAACATATGTTATAACCAGGCAAGGCAGCCTGAATACAGCTCATTCTGCAATGTATAAACAAATACATTTAGGGATATTGATAAACTCACTATGAAATCATGTTTCTATTATCCAATCACGATAATACTGATTATAAAAGGTGTCACTACACGAACTAAACAAAAAAATAAACTTTTTAGTGGAGGATTTGTCACCTGCTTAATAATCACTTTACAAATTGATGACATTGGCATCAACTCGTATTGAGTGTTCCCAGTACCTGTTACTTGATTTATGCCAGGTGCTTTGGTAATTAGGTGACTGTTATCAACACCAGACTAATTGTATCGTATTTAGGCTTAATACTGAATAATACCACTGTGTGTCTGTGTCTAATGAGAAGTTAATGATGAAACAGTGCTGTTCTTGTGTGGAGGCTTCCCTGTTGTGGAGTGAGTCATCCAGGCTGGTTTCTGTGTGATGCTGCTGACTCTAGTATTACTCTGCAGTGTTGAGCTGAGGACTGTCAATGGGCAATGTGTACCACGAAGGCAATTCTCTTCGGTGAAAAAACAAACAAACTGAAAAAAACTGAAAAAAACCCCTGCAGATTTATGTAATTGACTTGTGATTTACAGAGAGTGGTTCATAGTGATTTTTAGGGCTAAACTGTTTTTGGGAAAATATTGCAAATTACTCTATAAGTTTGAAGTAAGCTACATGGTTGACATGTTTTTAGCCCCTATGTATAAAGGATAGGATTGTGTTGTTTCCAGACAACATCATTTTAAAGATCTGGCAATTGCAGCCGTTCAAATTGAGATTAGTTTGTAATTTGTCTTAATCTAATTTATCATCCCTAGTAATGTGTAAATGTTATGGTGTTATTTTATTGGTTCAGGAGGTATGCTCTTCAAACTGTATGGATGAGTTGAATAATGTACAAACTGGAAGTGTAGCACACATTAGATTACATTAAATGATTGTTTCCTCACAGAGAACCCTACATAGATAAACAAGGACCTGTAGTCAAAGAAATACATTTCCAGCCTTTTAATTTGTCTTCATTCGTAACTTTGAGTGTGCCCGATATAATACTCAATGTAAAGCTGGCGACAAAAGTTCCCCTTTGATCGCAGAAAACACAAAGAGGCCTTGCATTAGTTCTGCTGCCAGGGAGATCAGACATGGAAAAACAGATGGGAGCAACTTAAGAGCTTGTGAAGTAAGTACAGAGAACCCAAACTTCTGAAGGGAATATGTCCTCTTTCAAGACAAAATTTGAAAGTTGGAATGTTGAGATATAACTTAACGATCGCTATTTCCAACTGGGTTTACATGCCATCTTTTTGGTAATTACTAGGGATGCTATTCGATTTTTTTTTAAATAACATGGAAATATTAATGGTAATGCACAATAATCTAGTGGTCTAAGCATTATAGGTTAGATTCCTGATAATTCGCTTAATGTCTCTCCCACTCTTCATCCCCATTTCACACTTAAATCTGTGGTTCCAATAAAGCTTCTATATGCTGAATAATAGTAGAAGAAATAAAAGACATTTGAATTTGATTAGAAAACCACATTGAGGGCTTCTACTATACTGTCAGCCCATGATATGATAATCATTTGGGAAATTAATATTTTACTGGATATTTGAGATAGCTCTAAAATGTTTCAGACCCAGATAAGAAACCAAATTAGAAACTGGCAACAGGATGGTTCTGGATTAGACTGTAGACAATCTGTAGCAGGGAGCAAAGAGACTGATGCTGTGTGCATTATTTAATACTCTGCAGATCACCTTTGCAAAACAGCAGAAAATCATATGGAGACAGACAGCTGGATCAGGAGAACACATTAAAAAGTTTTGTTTTATATCTTGAAATTAAGTTAACGTCAAAACACACAAAGGGCACATAAAAGCTCAAGTGAAGCAAATTCTCCTACAGCAGCAGTGGTGTGTTGTTTTGCTGAACAGTGCAGTGATGCCAGTGTCTCTGTTCTCATCTGGCTCAGCTTCACACGGTCATTAGGGAGTTTCTGTGATAGACTCATCAGCTTACACAGACGAAAGGACGTTTTATTGGCCTTTTCGCACATTCTGACAACAGATGGGCTCTCCACACACACACACACGCAGCCCAAAAATCAGACATGAAAAAGCCATATGAGATGTTTTTTTGTGTATGTCATTGCGCTTGCTTTTTGGTGGCATAGATTAATTATACTCAGTAAACATTAATACATTGATTAGCTTAGACGGTAAAGATACCACACATCATGGGTGTGAGATATCCAAGCATCGCTGTGTTTGTGAGCATCTCAAAGCACCAAGCATCACACTGACATTTGTTACATTTGATCTTGAGGATTACCCCAAATGGCCTTTTTTTCTGGAATTTGAATTTAAGACCTTAAGTACAAAGTCAGTCAAGCTCCCTGGAGATGCTCAAAATAGCATCATAAATATGAGCACATTGAGCAGGGAGAGGCACACAGAGCTCTCACTGAAGTTTAAAGTTTGATGCAGCAGACAGAGCAGAGTGATGGAGTACATCAGTGGCATTTCGATCAGCCCAGAGAATACTTTTAAGTGGGGATAATGTATGCATACACTCACTACTCACAGTGCCTTCCTTGTGCCTTGGGATGCATAGGTTGCTAGGCAACAAGGAGGTGTCCCAGAAAAAAGTTGTCTGCCTGAAATCAGAGATAGAAGTTCACCACTGATCAAAGTTAATGGCTGTACTGTACTCCACTCAACTTTTATATTTAGGTCCATCAGCCTGTGACCTCACAGTCATATTTCAGACTGTATTGACTGCATATGATAGAGCTGTTTCCCCAGAGCCATGTTTATACAACATAACAACTGTCTGTAATTACATTTGTCCTTGAAATATGGATTTAGTTTCACCTGCATTGTATTTTTTCAATAAAAGAAAACTGGGCTGTACAAGCACAAACACTTCAGTCAAATGAACTTAATTATTGTCTATTTCATTTTTTAATTACTATTTTTAATTACTATTATGATGTTGGAAATAAGCTAATAAAATAGAACAACATAATGGAAATTTGACACATAGATTAAATGAATTCATTATGATGATGATATTGAATAATATTGAACAGTTTTACTGCTGTGTCCAGTAACCATCTGTGTAGCGGTCCACACTTATGCTCTCACTCACACTGACATGCACATACACACATGTCAATTCATATGTGGATTTTTACCAGATGTTGGTTGGTTGAGGTGGATGTTGTGATTCAGTCTCTATTTTTCATATTTTGTCTTTCCCTCTACAGAAATAGACGAAGATCGCCTCCCAAATCAATTGTACAAGGTATGTTAAATACGTTTTGTGTTTTTGTATGTTTTTTGTTATATCACAATTTGAACCTTCCTTGCTGAGTTTTTGGTGCTGTTTTTTACAGGCAGCTTTACTGAATTCCCCTCGACAGCGGCGGAAAGGGCAAAAGGGTACGCCGACTATGAAAGGTATATACTCACTCATCTCCTGCAATCATTTCAGTGCCTTTTTCTCATGTCACTTATTTTTGCTGAAAATGCCTCTCTGAAACTATATGCATGCTCCATAACAGCTCTTAGGACTATAATTGGGATGTTAAACAAGAGGATTTCTGGGAAGAACCAACACTGAAGATAATCCTGTTCTGTTCTCTGTTTACAAAGGGATTTGATGTTGAAACCAGTAACAGCTGATATTATTGAGCAACTTTAAAGAGGGGGTATTTTACTTCTATGGGGTATTAACTGCTGATATAACATATTTAGATAATCATTTTACCTTTTATTGTTTTGAAAATGCTATATTTGCAAAAAAACAATGCATTAACATGTTTTATAATTTTCACTCTCGTTTTTGACGCTGGGATCTCCCCCCCCCTTTGCTCTTTGTGCTAAGTCACTCCCTCTTCAGAGCGTTATCACAACACAAACAAAACCTCTTCAGGCATGTTTTTGATGAGGGAACAACTTTACATGGTAGAAAGCTAAAAAAAATCGATTTTGCATAATACTCCCTCTTTAAGAACACAAGCAATATTTGACAAAAGTAATACAACATACTCAAGGAAAAGTAAACATTTCAAAAACATACATATTAGTCTCTGAGAAAAGCTTCTCCAAGTCATTTAATACTGATTTGAAAGTGAAACCCAAGTAAACATGGTTGCACTTTTCTTCAGGCCTGTACACTTGGTGATTTAAGCACTATCTGGTCTGCTCATGTGCCTCTGTAGAACTGCAGTTCCTTGTGGAGCACCATTTGTATCGACAGCAGCAGCCTGGAGGGGGCGACGAGTGCTCCTCTGAGAGCTGTCTGTCAGACCGGCCCAGTCCTGACTCTGTGCCCGTGGGAGATGAGCTGCCCCATGACGACGAGGCCACCGTGGAGGCCTTTGAGAAACTGCGCTGCCAAATGGAAGGTCAGACTGCGTTTTGTCACACCACTTACATTAATGTGACTAAAATCTGCTTGTGGGCTCAGTATCATAGTCTGTGAAACAAGATTATACAACTACAAATACTTAGAGGTACACACAAATAACCATTTGTATTTAAATTTACTTACTTGCACCAGATTGTAACAAAAAGAGGAAATAGATAAAGACCTGTATAATTCTTCATATTTTAAATAATTTATTCAGAAAAAAAAGATTACATTTAAGTGTTAAACTCTCAACATTATTGCCTTAAGTCTGGACATACCCTGCACTTGTTTTAGGACAGCCAATGATTCAGTTCAAAATACGATAACCCAGTAATGAGTAATGAGAAACAATTTTAGAGAATGAAAAAAATATAAATCAGATATCAAACAGCAAAAATAAATTAAAGAGGGATTTCTAACGGGGGTGGTAGATTATAGATAATGCATTAGAATGTGATGGTAGAGCATTGGATGGCATTTCGAGTTCACTGAAAGTGTAAAGGCTTCTTTTTTGTGGTAAGCAGAGTCCAGTATTAGTTAGTATTAATTTGTATAACTTTGCTTGTACACTCACTTATCGACTACACAGAACACGCTGATTTATGTACTTTCTCATAAATTAACTGTAAGCCTTTGTGATTCTTTGTAGTTTTATCACATAAACATTTTACTATCTTCAAATAAATATAAAAGACTCTTCTATAGAATTTGATCCATAAATGCATGGATAGAGCCAGGGCATCTCTCCAACCTCATTTCAATTGTACAAAAGGACTACACTACATTGCAGGGAAAAGCAGGGGGCAGATTTAGAGGATTCAAGAGTGCATTATAGTGCTTGAACAGAAAAGAACGAGGTCAGTGAGAAAATGACTATAGGATCAGAAGGGGAGGGAAGCTGCTGAGACAAAATGCTAATTGGTGTAGTTAATTAACATCAGAGGAATCGGAAAGAACTGAATAGCATGGAGAGGAGGAACACAAAAACAGCCAGTGGACATTATGGAAATGAAAGCTGGATGTAAGGAGAAGTGTATGAGTTATAAAGAGAGGTTTATTCTTCACTGTAATTTTCAGTTGCATAAGGACAATTTCACTTTTATCACATATTAGTCAACACTGTAGTGCCATCTGTGTTATGGGGCTTTTGATAACAGACAACTGTGTAATGCTTAGTCAAATGTTTTGTGTAAACATTCCCTGAAAAACTCAGCAGTTCTACAGAATAAAACCATCCCTAATCAGCGCCCTCTAATTTGAGTTTTAAATGTCATATTTAGCACATAAAGGTAAATTTTGTCCCCAAAGAACTGCTATAGTATCTTTATTTTATCTTACATTTATAGCCACAGTCTTTTCTTTGTAAGGGATAGAGGTACTATGACTACAAAGATAAATGATGAAATCCAAAAGAAGCAGAATAATAAAAACACTGCTGCATCTCAAAATCTTTATGATGCTAGATTTTCTCCTCAATCTGAAATCTTGCAGCAGACTAAAATCATGCAGCGGTCAACCAATTTAGTTGTGCCTGTGTTTTGTTTTAAACCCACTGTACACATTAGGACCTGGCCTGGCCGAGTATATTATGACTGGATTTGTTTGAGAGCTAAAAGGTAATTTATATAGCAGGTGGTCTATTTTTGATTTTCACTCTGGTCTAATGGATTTTATATAACAGTATCATCAGTATCAGTATCTTTATGGTGTGCTATTGTAAAGTATTTTCAAATTAGGTTAGGAGACAGATTGCATTAAGACAGGGCCAGCGGAAGGTAGCTTTAGACCACATCATGAGTCAGTAAATAACTTATAAAGGCAAATGTCACAGGATATTGATGACACACAATGTTGATAGTGGTTCTTATACCATACCAGAAGTTCAAGTCGTGATAGTTTCATTCAGCATCAGGAGTAAAGCAGGAGCTGAATTTGTGTTAGTAGATCTCTGGTTTTGTCCAGGGTATGATGAGCGGTGGGTGATATGGCAGTGGGTGATAATAATAGTATTTTCAATGAATCCAGATAACAATAATAAGACGATTTTTTGACAGTGAAAACAGAAATGTGCCGAAATATGTCTTTTATGTATCAGACAAATGTGAAAGGACTGTGAAATTACCCATGGAGGAAATAGCACTTATACCCTTGTTTGACAAATTACAAGACAAGTTTGTTCAGTTTTTATTTTTAAGCGACTCTTTTTGTAGCAAGATAATGTTTTTTTTTTATTTTACTTGCCAATCCCTAAGTAGGATATGGTTTAGTCATGCTATTTTATAGAGTTAGACTAAATTTAGTTGGCCCTAACACTTGGTTTAGTTTTTGTTTAGGTGCCTTTAGTCTGTTCTGGTGGTAATTCTTAAAGGTTGTGTTTCTTGGTTATGTAAGTATCTCTGCATTTAGTTTTTCTTCAATCTTGTTTTTGGTGTAGACTACTGTACTCTCACATGTGATTTTTCACAGCAACATACTCAATTACTATTAATCCAATACATCTGCGATCTTGATGGTTTTGGTTAAAAAGTAAATTAAAAAACATACAAATAACTATAGGGCTAATTAGGTATCCTTGAAAAATGGATTTGCATTGTCCTGGGTCTGAATTGCTTAGAGCTGGATTAGACTGTAAAATGACCAGTTTATCGCTGTTTTGGTCACATCCTGTGTTATTTTCTCATCACCTGTTCCCTGTACATATTGTTGCTCTTACAGAGTTTTCCAGGGAGAGTCTATTAGAAGGAGGCCTGGAGTGTTCCCCTGCCACAGAGAAGGAAAGCTCTTCGTCCACCTCTGCTGCAGATCCCTCTTCACAACAGAGCAACACACAAACAGGTAAGTGTCTTCCCCCATGGCATGTCCCAGGGGGAAGGGTTGTATTCTACGGTTTATATGGAAACCAGCTGCAGTTCAGTTTGGTGTCATGCAACAGTATAATATACCAACTCCAAACACACTTTACAATATAGATACAACAGAAATATAAGCTGATACTGTTGGCACATGGATCTGACATGTGAAAATACAATGTGTGAGTGGCCATTATACAAGTTACACTATTGGGAAATAGCACACATGTGTTATGCTGGAGGTATTGGACACACACAGTAAATTCGATATGGTCTCTTTAATTTGAACACACCAGCTAATTGTCTGATTGGTTAAATCATACAGATCACAAATATTTGTTTCTATGGATACCACTAAAGATAGAGCTGCTACAACAGAACTGCTAAATAAAGAATCCTAGGTGGATGATTCATCTTGTACCTGAGAAATGAAGGATGAAATATAGCTTTGGGCATAATTGGCACATTTGTTATGGATTATCTTCCAGCCAGAATAATTCAGTGTAAATTCCCATACTGAATCAGTATAACAGTGAAAAGATGTCTGTCACAATCATGATTTGCTATTGATTTGGAAATTCCTGGGAATAAACTGAAAATGACTAAGTTTGTGTCTCAAAATGATGTCTGTTATATGTCCATTATTGGCCATTAGTGACTAATTATTCCTTAAATATTCCTTCACATTCTTCAAAGTTTAATGAGACTACATTTTATTAGTTAAGACAATAATTGATAGTGAAAGTGATATTTTAAGCCTTACATCACACAATGTTTCAAGTGCCTTTACAGTTCTCTCATTATGTTTTGTTCCTATGTGCTTGTAGATGCATCACCCAGTCAGCCGTCAGAGGATAGGACAAAGAAATCCAGCATGAAGAAGGCCAAGTAAACGTGTCTGGTGTGTGACATAGTGCTGCTCAATGGGCCTGACACAAAGCCAGGGCACTGTGTGTGTGTGAACCCACTCAAATACATCAGGGCATAAACAAATATACAGTACTGGCCTTAGTTACCACCCCCACCACTACAAAGGTTTCCACGGTCTATTTGGTGTAAACAAGGTTGTGCAAGGGCCAATTAGTATTTAATTGAGTTGTTTTCTTTAGCTCCCATGCGTTGAACAGATAGCAGACAGAGAATACTTTTAGTCCAGCACTCACACAAAAGTCATAATTCACTATACTGTTTCTCCTTTCACAATGAACCAATTAGCCAGGTTTATCTGCAATGTGCCATGTCTTCATTCCCATTTTCAGGCAATAAAATACCTCACAGGTGCTAAAACATTATTTGGTTATATACAAATTATGCCTATCTTCACATTCTGGGGTTTATTGATTTTCCTCAGGTTCAGGGCAGACATTTAAATATTGATTAAGTTTCTACATTTGCCCTGGCTTGGGTTGGCCACACATAAACATCTCCAACTGTGGCTGCATTATTCACAAATGTCATATTATTCCATATATTGAGATATGTTTCTAACCAACTGCATTTAGCTTGTATCAAAATCTGAAAGAATTGACTGTTCTGCGACTATTACAATGTTATTTAATGCCAGCTACATGTCAGTGTTGGTTTTATCATAAATTTTGGGTCGACAAGTAGCACATTGTTTTTAAAATCATGCTTCACCTTGGGACATACAAAACCTCAATGCATGGCACCGAATGTACAGCATTTCTGGACATTTACTTTTTTAAACAGGGACTAAACCAGTTAAAAGTGTACATTTAAAAAGGCAAGATGTATCACATGTTTTCTGTATGTTCATTTTAACTTATTGTATTTTCAAAAGTGGCATTACAGTGTACTTAGACAATGTGACAATCCTTTGAGCATAGACAGCATCCCCATTAAACTACAACATGAAGAAAAAACATTCCCAATTTAGATTTTCTCTCCAGTGTAAATAACTATATGGCGTTTGTTCAGTTCTTGATGGTAATGTTTCTATTTAATAACATTTGGAGAGTTTTGTTTCAGATTTACTTGAATTAAATGACAATTATGTCTGTAATTCAATTTGTTTGATACAATAAAAGGCTTTAAATTTATAATGGTGTGGTTGCACTAGTAGGTCATTTGTATTAAGTATTTATTACCAAATTTAGATTTAAGGTTTATGGCACACACTTTTTATCCCCATATGAGATATTTGTCCTCTGCATTTGTCCCATCCTTCAGTGCCAGTGGGGCAACCTGGCAGGGGCAGCAGGGGGCAGGCACAGTACAATGGTCCAGATTTTGAGCTATTAAAGTGCAGTATAAAAACTACTTTTTGGATATATTTCTTTGAGCATGTTGGAAGTTGTTCTTGAGGTAGTTTCAGATGCAGTTTTAGTAGTTGTAGTACTAATTGCAATTGTAGTGCCAAAACGTTTTATGTTGTGTTGTATAGCCATCATTTCAAAAATACTTTCATTCTGTTTTTAATTATTGGGTTGAGTAGATTTACTTCTACTATATTTTGAGGTAAACGTATTTCATTCAGTGCAGACTTCCATACTCCTTCAACTGCTCTCTGGAAGACTGCAGTATTGTATCAGCTTGCGCACAATGGCAGCATCTCTCATAAGATCTATTTTTAGCAGCTGTTACCTTAAATGCCCCATGTCTTACAACGTGACGAGGGAATTGTTGTTTTTTTTTGTTTTTTTTTGTTTTTTTTGGTTTTTTGTTTTTTTTTATGTGTCCAAAAAGGGCTAACCTGAATAGGGTTTCACAGTTTTCCTACACCACTGCTTCAAAGAGGTTTAGCTTCTGCTTCATCCTAAAATAGTGTCCATAAATAATTCAAAGACTTAGAACCTTGGAGCACAAAACATACATTTTTCATACATGGGTGAATTACAGAGGTATAATTAGTGTTAATGTGGTATCTATTTGCCGCAGACCAAGCTGAGGTGTTCACTGTTTTATAAGATAAGAATTATGTTGTTTTTGGTAGCAGATCTGCCTGTTTGCCCAGTAATGCCTCATGAATCATATTAAATGCAGGTCCTATATTTTGGTTGAAACCTTCCTGATATGGATCACGTATTACATGTATGTTAGCTTTTCCATTCCCACATTATTATAGAGATGAGAGGTTAAGGTGGGGCATGGAATTATACTGTAACCCCGAGGGCAAACCTCTGTAAGATACAGTATGCACGAGATGGTATATTTAGATAAAACTATTCTCAATTCTTTGCTTTAAATTGAAATGAAAAAAAATAACTGCTATGAAAAATGCACCAAACTCAACATAACATTTTTTTGTCACACTGCTCTATGCCTCCCCCTGCTGCAAGAGCAAAGAACCACAGAGTTTGAACCAAATATTTCTGCATTTATTGCTTAGTTATTTCCATGTGCATGTCCTAAAAAGATTACATTACAAGTTGTCAAGTACAATAAGCACTATCACTGTAAAACATGGCCAGCATGTAAACTGTTTAAATTAACATTTATATTATACACATAAGACATGACATCTTTACAACTATTACCCCTTGGTTCAAAATTGTGGCTGAGCAAAAAGTCTACAGTATATATGTAATGGTTTTATTATAAACAGAGGTGGATAGAGTAACTAATATTTGTACTCAAGTAAGATGAATATTACTTACTAAATATTACTCAAGTAGAAAAAGTAGTAGCCAAAATAATTACTCAATTAAGAGTAAAAAAAAAAGTATTTGGAGAAACTACTTGAGTACTGAGTAACAGTTTGGATGTAAAATGTATTTAAAATCAGATTTGTGTTTTATGAGCTGTATTAATTAGACAAAAAAATACAAATACAATTAAAAAAACAAAAAAACAACATATATCTGAAGGTAAGGTATAAGAACCACAAATGTTCAAATTATGTAATATTGTCAACATAAAGCTTTTGTCACTTGTAGACTTCCTCACAGTGAGAGGAGTATCCAAAACATTTAATTAAGTAAAAGCATTATTACACTGAAAAATATCTTACTCAAGTAGAAGTAAAATTGTGGTGTCAGAAAACTTTGAAAAGTACAATTTCTTCAAGTAAATGTAACTGGGTGAATGTAACTGAGTTCTACCCACCTCTGGTTATAAACACATGTCATTCAGGTGGATCTTACTTGAATTACAGTTATAAAAATCTACTGTGTTGTTGTAGACAAGCTTTGTATAGTGTTTTCCGATTGATCTTTCTTACTTTTCTCATCTCTTGTCACACTGGCGTCTGGAAATCCTGCAGGAATGGAAAATAATGTTAAGATAAAACAAAGGCAATGCTAACATCTGCCTGTGATCGCTTAGAGGCAGACAAATCAAATGAAGAAAACTGAGCTACTTTATGGAGAAGTGCATGTTCCTGGTCACATCCATATAATCTGTTTGCTTTTTATAGTCTCATTCAGTTCTACCAGAAGACCCTTTATCATGTGTCTGGACATGTGTCGTACCGTTGGAGGCACTCTCTTTCCATTTGAGCTTGTTGTCTTCAGTGTGCCGTGTCCAAGTGGAGCGGAAGCTGACCAGTTCTGCTGTGATGTGAGCCAGGCTCCACTGCAGCCCTCTGGAGCTCTCCTTCCACAAATTACTGTTGAGGAAACACAGGGCGCTGTCAGCAGCACTTTTCAATATTGCCTAATTCACTGTGCTCTGCCTTTAGCCTCACCTGTGCCTGTTGCAAGGATCTGGGGGCCCGGGGTTCTCCTCCACTAAAGGAATGACAATCTTTTCAGCCATGTCAGTCAGTAGAGAGAATGAGGGGTACACTATAAAATCTATGAAACCTGTCGGAGAAAAATGTTACTTTAAATGTAGAAATAAGATATAATATGATATATTATAACAAATTTGGCAACACATACCAATCTGTGAGTCAGCCACCAGTGTGGTTTTGCGGTCGCACAGTGGAGAGAAGGGCAGTCCAAGCTCTGCCTCTCTGTCACCCTCAGAAAGACAAACAAGAGACGATCTCTTAAAGGGCATCCACAGACTGTTCAAAATAACATTTAAGCCCTATTGAGTCTAGCCACCTGAGACCTGAGAACTACAGCTTTAAACTGGCAGAAGTGACTGGCTAAAGCTGTCGGTCATAATAAACTAACTGTATGAACAGAAGTGGGTTAATGTGCAAGTTCATCATTCATTAGCCAAATACTGTCTTTTCCTCATTAAACTATATCCACGTTGTCTTGTCCACCTTGCACTATAGCTTTTACAGTTCCGACCTTTACGTATTGTTGACACAGAACACCATCCCTTAAGAAGCCCTCAAAGCAAGTTTCACTGACTACTTACCTGCCTGAAGAACTCCTCCATAAGGGCTTTTGTCCAGCGAGAATGCAGTACCCAGGGTTTAGACGGATGGCTGATATCAGCAGTGTGAAGCAGAAGAGAAAGTGCTTTGGCCTTGTCTATCCTGTGAGAAAAGATAAATGAGAAGTACAATTTTGTTAACACCAATATCGATCTAAACATAAAATACATATGTATTTTATAGAGATGAGGATGCATATAATAACATTGCATATACATAATATACGTGTATTTTTCTTTTTACTTTTGACTGCATGTTGTACCTAAACCTATATTACTTTATATTACCAAATGCATGTTACAGTTTATTTTAAGCAACAAGCAACAGACAAATATTGCTTATTATTGGCCAGTAAAGTGCTTTATTGCTGGAAAAATGTCATTAAAATCTTCTGATCCAAAATTGTATTAGTTAAGAACTCATACATGGCAATTCATCATCATTTATTACCTCAAGGATAAACTTACCGCTCCTGTTGCTGTAGACAAGACTTCATAGCTTTGACTTGGAGCAGGTGGGAGGACATGTCAGTTGCCAACACCATCTCTATGACCAGAGCTCGCATCTCCCTGACCATAAAAACACACAGTTTAACAGACAACCTTTAGTCTAAGGAGAGGGAAAAACAAGGCTCAAAAAGGTTCTAACCTTTTCACATTTCATCAAAGATTTTTGTTACCATGGTAACTGATGACGACTGTAAAGCCTATAACCTATATTCTGCTGTTTATCATTGCTGGTGCTTACAAACCCCTTTACATGAATCAGTCATACTTAACAAAACTTTGGTGTGAGAGAATAACAAGAAATGGCAAATAGTTGTAGGACAATAGACCATTTACTATATTGGATTATAAGATGTCCAGTATTAGTAACATGATCTCTATTGATTCATGCAGAAATTTTACACCAGAGTTTAAAGGGTCAAGAGGCAGCCATAATGCTATGATTTAGTCTCAGCCTGTCACATCATTCATCACATCCCAATTTTCATGGATTTTATAAAATGATAATGTTTTTCTCTTTTTTTTGTGCGCAGGAGTGAGTACACATTTGGCATAGGTTTCACACTGGGTATGGTACTGTATATGGTATAATCCACTACAATTGTAAACTGTATAAACAAACAGTAAAAAGTAATCAAAATAATCATTTAAAAACATAAGCAGCGCAAAATACAAAAATAAATTTGAATCTTACATCCATTCTTCTCGTGTTAAATTTAAAAATATATTCATGTGGTCATTCTGCAGAAGACGAAACGCTGCGCTGAGGTGGTGGCTTTCTTGTACTGACCGGTCATTGTAGATAAGTGCAAACTCTGACCTGGAAAACAGGAACACAGTTTGTCTTTTAGCACAATCTTCTGCTACCTTAAAATGGATGATGCACAGGGCCATATGCCCCCCTCAATAGATCACACACCAAATCAAACTGAAGTTGCATTTGGATGGAAAATACAATCAAACACAAAAAAATCATAAGAGAACCATAATGACATTTCAGGTATTCTCTCCCCTCGACAATAAAAAAAGAAAGCTGAACTTTACTGCTGACTGAATAATAATTATATAAATCAAAAGGAAAAATAATTGAGTGTTTCTATCGAGTAATTAGACATGTTGTACACAAGCTTTAGTGATGTGCATTATATAATATCACAGTGGCCTTGAAACACACAGAATTGTCTAATGCTATGCAGCACAAATGAGTTAACCTTGCAGAAGCCTGAAAGATATCTATATAGCACATTTGTGCAGGCAGTAAAAGACCTTGAACACACTAAAGAAATACAGCCTTGCCAGGGTGATTTTTAAAATAGAATACATAATTGTGATCCTAATAGTATAATGTCAAACAAAATGAATCATAACTATTAGTATAATAAATAGTAGACAGACAATAGCGCACACAAATCTGTCTGTAAGAATGTATTCATTAGACATAACTGCTGCTATTAAAGAAAATATAAGAATTTACAGTTAATTCAGTTAATATGATCCAAGGCTACTGGAATTGTGATGATTGTGTTTGTGTTTCACTTACAAAATAAAGTGTTACTATGAGCATGCCATCTTCAGCCTCAGATGTGGAAAATCCACACACATCTAAAAATACAACACTGCCCCGTGAATGTGCTAGCTGTCCAACTGCCAGCCTGCCAGAAACTGCACATGGGATATTTGAAAACATCTGTGACGCTATTTCACCCTGGGGAGGCGTGTGTATATCTGAGGGCTTAATAAAACATCGACTTACTTTGTGTGGACGTGAAAGTTGTTTGTTGTTCCTGTGTGCTCGAAGTCATGGATCGCTGCAGCAAATAAAGATGCCATTACTTCCAGCTCCGTCAACCAGTGCTTCAAACACAAAGACAAAATATATACAATGTCATATACTTGCCTTCTACTGGGCATGTATTGTAGATTATTAGTTCTGCTCACAATGTTTTATTGTTTACATTATAAAGACTTTCTCAAATATCATACACTTTGCATTAATATATACACTGTAAATGCACATTACAAATGGACAAAGACTTGAACTGGGTCGATTTAACACTTTCTCAATGGTAATTATGAGTGTGTTATCATTTAATGGAATGAGGACTCATTATGAGAGCTGTGCTTGAGTGAGTACCACAAGTCCAGAGCGCAGTAGCAGACAGTGGAGGGTTTGGGTCACATCAGCGGCATGCACGTGATTATGGTACGGGTTGTTGTGTTTACAGTATCCTCTCTCCAAAGTAGACAGGAACTCCGTCAGATAGGAGATGGGGATCTGCAACATGCATTATACAAGAAAATGTGAGTACAACCATAGTGTCGGGTATATGTCAACAACAAAGTGTTAGGATTATGTACTGTTTAAAATGACAATAGTCAACAAAGAATGTAAAAGAAAAACCTTAAATCTGTTGTTGAGGTCATATCTGGCGATGAGTTCAAAGAAGATAGTGTGCAGTGCGTGATCTGAACTGGCTGTGCTCAGGGCAAACACGTCAAAATTCCAGCGGTCCAAGTCCTGCATCAGAAATGATGGCACTGATGTAAACTGGTGTTTCTACAAAATGTTTGGTTCGTGTGAGATTTATGAATGGCCAATGCTTACCCTGAGGCAGTTTACGACCGCTGAAGGCTGGTCTGGGAGGGCTGCTGTGTAGGACCTCTTGAACATCCTGGAATAATGCAGTGTTTATGTTGAGTTTAGTTATAGTACATGTGTGGACACGGTGCAGCCATCTTGTCTCAAGAGATGTTTATTTAAATCCTACATAGCCTTTTCTCTACTTGGAAGAATGTTTTACAGAGAAGAGGAGGCTTATTTTTTAAAGATCAAGGACTGACTATATTACTAAAATAACAACTCTGTTGTGTTGTGTTACATTAGACTTATTACTAAAAGATTAATAAATCATGAGAGGTTGATAGGCTATTTTGAATTACCTTTCAACAAATATGCCTGCCTGGACTGCATGAACAATGCTGCGAAACTTGGGTTTCTCATCTGATCTTCTAAGGGGACGTCTGATCTTCTGAGTGAAGGTGGAAGCCAGCCAATCTGTGACTTCTGAAGGAACCCCATCAGACTGCAACTGTTGCAAATCGTCCTCTGACTCTAGACACTGTCTAAGGAGAAACAAACAGAATCACATAGTGCTGTAAGACCCCAAACTACTATATTTCATCTTATGGACAAATTACTGCCAAAGTGTACAAAAAACCTATAGACTCTGTGTAGCTGTTGTGTATCATCATATTATTTCTGTACCTCGTTCCATCGAGGTACACTGCCTCAAGCAAAGATGCAGTAATATCCAAGTTATTTTTAATTTCCTCAAAGTTGACCTCTTTCTCTTCAAGCTGCTTCAGCATACTTCTTAGCCTGAAAGAGAACAAAGAGAGTCAGGGAAAGAATTAAGATTGTGAATGAGAAATCCTCATATAAAGAATGCCTTTTGAATAATTATGACACTGAAGTGTAAGTTACAAACATCATATCTTTATAGTCCAGACCTTAAAGTTATGGAAACCATATTTATTATTAAAATAGGTAATAAGGCTTGTAAATGGAAATGGATTGCTTGGAAGTAATTTCTCTGCCAAGATGTCCGAATACAGCCAATGATGAGAGGATATCATTGGTGCCAAATATTCTTAGAGGAAAACTTCCCATGGCTCTTGGCTATGTAAGGCACATTCTGTCAAAGTTGACTTGATGAAAACTATGGCATTTGTGTTTGCATGAGAACATTTTGAGAAGAAATTACTTGTGTCAGTTTGCAGTATATTGAATTATAAAAAGAGCTGAAAGGGATGCAGATCTATATTTTAAAATACATGCATGACCAATACAGAAGCCAACTCTTCCCATCCTGAGCGATAAGTCAACCACCCCGTAGCAGTAAATCGGCAAGCACTCACTGACAAGATGAAAAATATCTCTCTTTTTAAATATTATTAAAGTCAAGTAAATTTATTTCCTGCCACAAAGAAAAGGGCACTTGATATTATGCCGCAACTCAACTGCATGTGAGTATTTCTTGAGGAATTTTGTACAAATAACTATACCAGACTATATCATAAGCCAACCCTCATGGCTTACAAGTGTTTATCACACTGGCAGAGGCTTTCAAAAGCTGTTGAGTCATAAAAATAGCACGCATGCAAAAGCTGGGACTTCATTTATACAGTGAGTAATCTTCCTGATAACATACTCTTATTGTTTGACTGCAAACACTTTGGTAAGAACATTACAGGAAATTTCACATTAAGTGCAATTGTGTTTACAGAGACAAATGACAATCCTCCTTTCTAGAATAGCTATGAATAAGGGCTGCACTACAGCTGGTTCATGTCAAGATAATATACAGGCACACCTACGAGTGTAAACTACAGAGCTTTAGAAATGTGCGGGTTTCCCTGGAACACCTAAGCAAAAAACACAGGATACAAAGAGTTAACCAAAACAAAACACCAGTCTTTGTAGCACTTTATATACTAGACACTAGTCTACAGACAGTTTGAGTGGAGTTAGTGTGTGCCATCACCGAGTAAACTGATACAAATATATTTCTCTTAAAGGTCAATCTAAAGATATGTTTCTGTTCTGACACAGTGGGCAAATTGCAGTTTAGGCAATAAGCAACCTTTTGATAGAAAAAGTGCAACTATTAACTTCCCCTTTCAACAACGACAGTATTTCTATTGAAACATTTAATCGTGAGACATATTATTTACAAGAATTATTATGACAGCATGCAATAGTTGGTTACTAGATAGGAGTTGTGCTTTCTTGCTAAAATACAACCAGAGGCTTAGTGATCAAATAGTACAAGTTCTTTGAGTCATTTGAACCCTATGTCTTACCTAGAGATGGGCACCTGTAGCCGTTTCCTTCGTATTCTCACAAGTTCAGCCATTTTGAAGTCACCAGAAAAAAATCTATCAATGTATACAATAAAATGGGCAAGCCTAAAAGTTGTCCAAACCACCAACTCAAACTTGTGTGTCCTGAAACAAAGTTGTGCTTCAGCAGCACTCCCACCCACTGCAGGGGGGTGGCTCCTCTGGGCTGTGATTGGCTGACAGGGCCCAGACTACTGTCAGTGTGTGTTGAATGTGTAAACCTGCTGTTTGTGAAGTGTGAGGGAGCTGAAGTCACTGATCAAGTGTGGACTGCTACGTTTTCAGGCCGTGTGTACTCAAATCCCAAATGAGAATTTTCCACCACGGACGCAATTCAGGGTGCTGCACAGAGGCTCTTTGACAGAAACCCAGCAGTCACCCCCAACCAAAACACACACACAAAGGCCGTCCTCGAGAGCCGCCCACAACAGCTCAATGCATGGCTTGCTGTTCTAAGGAAAAATATAATCTAATAATATAAAAATGAAATAAAAAGCATATTATTTCATACAATGCTGCATGGACCATAGATTTCTGTTACAATTGTACTGCCCTCTCCACCAAAAGCTTCAACTAAATCAGCAAATGCCAAAACATTTACCAATTATAGCTTTGATTATCTCGATAGCTCATTTAAAATACAAACAATAAATATATGGGATACATTTTAACGGAGCAAGGACTGTACCTTGTGGAAAACCAGTGGTCTCAAACATTGAAACACATTATATAGCTGTGCAGTCATCTCAGGGAAAGAAAAACAAGAAATTTGGGCTTATGACCATGATCTAAAATAAGAACTAATGAATAGATCTTATTATACTTCCATGCTTATGACATGCTCTGCAATGGCCCTCCTGAGACCATCAAGAAAACATGCTCCAGAACTCCTCTGATAATTGTGTATTTAATAGTTATACCAATCTGCACACAACAACTTGCTTTGAGTAAAACTTGAATCTTTCATCCTGTGAGATGTCTTAAAAAAACATTATGACACCAGTATATATAAAAAGCACAACAAACATACCCAATGTCACAGTTTGAGGTCTAAACCTATTACAAATCTCTCCTGTAACATATGCTAGACCACCATTGTGTGTGTTGGAAAGCCCCTGCCTGATGTCCCTCCACACTGCTCCTGCTCTGCTGACTCTGGCTCCCATGCTCTTTGACATGACACAATGGCAAAATGAAAACACCAAATGCCTTTTATACCAGACTCTTTAAATACTGAAATTGATAAGGCATAACATGACTCAATAGTCACATAGATAATGTAATGTAATAAGGATACAGGTTTTGAGTATCTTTTCTTTTATTGTCCCATTTGAGAGGAGTTTTCCGTCTGATCTCCCTGTGCACAACGAGCAAAGACAATAATTACTTCGTGTAGTGCACTTCAAAGCCACCATTTGATTTTGCAGTCCAATAAATCATGCCCTAATGCTACGTATGTGTGCATGGGAACGCCAACATCTAAGACATGCCTGAAAGGGTCAAGAGAGAGTGGTCATTTGTATTTAGCCTTATATGTTGTTCAAAACGTCAAAGGGCAAAAAGATTTTCTTGGTTTCAGTAGGAAACTATGTTTGTCCATATTGATGCAAACAACAGTGAATCACTTAACACCACTCATACAAGGGTGGTTATATGCCGTAGTAAATCCACATGTAATGGTCCACTTGTGCACTTGTTGATCCTGACAAATAGGCTTAACAGTAGATAAACAACACAGCATGTTTCACTTGTCCACTTTTTAAGACTATATATATATAAATATATATACATATAAATACATATGTATATATTGCTATAGCTTTAGAGTGTGTGTGTGTGTGTGTGTGTGTGTGTGTGTGTATGTATATATATGTGTATATATATATATACATATATATAGGGCAGGGCTCAGATTTTATTCCCTCCTCCGCTAATGGGGTGGGGCTTCCTCAAAGTGACAGTAGGCCTATTTCCTTTTTTCCTTTATAGATCTCTTATATCTCTAGTCTGAACTTATTTTGAAGAGAAAGCCAAGAGTATTTTTTTTATACAAACTAGACAAGTTTGCCTTCAGTTATTTCATGTAAGAGAGGATTTATTGTTGCAGAACATACCAGTGCCATACTTTTTTATTTGTAATCTCAATTTTACTGTGGCCCACTTGCACGTGCAGGGACAATTTAACACAAGGACAGGTGGTTTCATTAGAATCATCATAATTTTGTCTGCATTGAGTGGAGTTTATTCAGAACATAAAAACAAAAAAACAAATGCTGTCCCATTTGTTGGCAAAGCAAATTTACACTTCCCACATTTTTCCAGCTGGAGAGTCTATGTAATGTAGATGAAAATAATAAGTTGATAAACAAATAGTGTTAGAAGAGGCTTACCTTTCTTGTGTGGTCTTGCATGTGTAGCGCCCGAGCCATCCATCACACACACTGTGTACCCTGTACATAGGTGTCATGACCCCCTGCAGCACGGGTCCCGCTCTAAATCTCATTTGTGTGTCTTCAGCTAGAGTCTGCATGTTTTATATTAATGGGTCTCTTTGTTTTTTTCTCAGTATAACACCCAGCCTTTTCTCCACACTACACTATATTGACCCACGGTTCTGGTATATCAGTGCCATTCTATGATGCTTGTTCTACCAATCAGCAGAGGAGCTATGCGTCACCAACATAATCAGCAGAGAGCTCAATATCAGAGCCAAAGTTTCCACCAGGGCACATCTCAAGAGAGGAGCCACTATGGGCTTTCCTTCTAACAACACATTTGAACATGGAAATATAATGTACATATCCAATGATTGAGCTACATTATGGATGTGCTAAGAATATGTAAAATGTAAAAATGTAAAAACAAAAGAAATGTTACATGGATTATTGAATGGATCGCTACTATTAATACATCTGTCAGTGCACAGATCACAGAGTGTGTTTACAGAAGGTTTCCCTGTTGTTACACAGGGAATTGAATCTCTTGTGAAAAGTTATTACACAAGATACCAAACAAACAGACAATCAGAAAGTGCACATCTCTTGCGTGGCAACCAAACAGACCACATAGCTCCAGCCGCTCCAGGGCAAAAGCAACAGGGACACACCATTCCACTGGAGGACTTCTAGAATTAGTATTATCAATATTTTACTTCACATGCCATGTGCAATATTTCAACATCATATTCATTTTAATTTATGAAAAATAAACATACAAATGTTCTGACCTTCAAATTGTATTTGATTCTGCACTGTGTAGCTGATTTATTCAAAAGCTTGTAAATATTTAGGGATGCAATTGCACGGATTTGTTATCAAACAGAAGCATGTTAGCGCCACAAACAGTAAGTCAGAACAGACTGTGGATAACTGACTACATCACTTTTGTCTATGAATCAATATATGTACTTGCACTGGAAAGAACAAGCTTACAATTTGTTCAAAGAC